>JAYESA010000007.1:177211787-177484287 GCA_036927795.1 Iris macrosiphon | reverse complement strand
CCCAATCACCCATGTTCATATCAGATTTTCTTCTAATATAGTTAATATTTTTAAATTACACTTGAACCATAATTTAGACAATATAACCAAGTTTTAATCTCTTCAATTAGTTTATTTTAATTCGTTGTATACTATGATTTATTCGCTGTTGAATTTGACCAAAAATTTAGTTTTCTAAACCCAAAATTTCCCGAAACGGGGTACGACCCGCTAAACGAGACAACTTTGTCGTGTGCAAATTATACCAAAAGGCGCGTATCATCAATACGGATGTGTGAGATTTTATGAAAGTTGATTTGGATGTGCGTGCACACCGAAATCAACGCGTATCCGTCGAAAACTCCCCTATCGGCCTGTAGTAACACTCGTCATAATTTCGTGTGTGCTTGTCGTTTCACAATAAAACTTATGCCATCGGATTCGTAGCGTTACGCTAGTCCTGTGACCCAAGTTTGGTTCGATTCTGAAAACGTTGACAAAACACCGTTTCGTGGGTCCTACGGTTCTATTTGACGGGCGATTTCGTGACCGGCTCATCAAAATCTAGTTCTGGATGTTCCATTGGTTTTGTGTTATCGTTTTGGACTCGTAGATACTAAGTTTGACGAATATGGAAAACTTTGTCTCTGGTATGCTTTTCGGTGCGAAGTGGGCCACATGTGGACCCCGCTTTGACCATAAACTGTCAATTCTGCCCCTGTGTCCATATTGGACTTTTGGGTAGTCAATCCTAGCTATTTCAAGTATTCTGAGAGCAATGGTAATATTTGTTACATCATCCGGAGGCGTACCTGGAGATTCCACTATTACAGGAGCAACTAACGGAGTTGAGAACACAGGCAAGTATACCTTGCCAACTTGCAGTAGATCTTGAGATATTATTTGCTTGAGTTATTTCTATATACTTCTGTGTTGTACCTGTTTAACCTAGGACCATGAGACATTGCTTAACGTCCGAACAAGATTCGGGTGTCGACGCCGTACGTGGAGTCGTGTAACGTCACTTAGAGAGTTGAATCCACGATCCTATATATTTTCGTGCTTGCTGTATTAAGTACTTCATACCAAAAGACACTTGACACTATTCATGAGACAAAATATTTTCAGAATTATTCATGGTGATTCTGTATAGGCTTACATGATTCGTGACATAAGACTTGTATATACATAGATATTATTATGACTCGTTGTACTAGTTAGAGGTCATGATCTTGCGTGTTATGGACATGAGATGTCGTAGACATGAGACATGTGATTACATTGGGTAGGGAGAGACACACAGGCTGATTACATACATATATATTTTATTATTGCGGTACTTTAGTCTCTGTTCTAGAGCTTGGCCCATTACGTGATATTACTTCTACCGGCTCCCCGATACAGAGCTTGTAGTAGTTTCAGCCTGAGTACTAGTGATGCTCTCAACTTGCATTTCACATAGCTGGTTACATAGCTTGTCCTGAGGATATATTTTTATTTACTGCATTTTATTTGGCTTGAGTTATTCTTGTACCTTGCTATGTCCCCTGAGGACCTGGATCCAGATTATGTCCCCAAGTATAGCAGAGGAGGTTTACCCCAAGATATACGGGACATGTGCTGACGTTGGAGCAGTACTGGCACCACAAGACGAGGTTGTGCCAAAGAATTTCTCCTGAGTATTTCAGTTTCATACTCAGCTATTTATGCTTCCAGTTATTTTATATCTTGACTCATGGACTTATGTATTGACTTATTTTATCGGGTTATTCTCTGAGACACTATTTATTTGGACTTGTTGATGGACTATATTTCTTTTTATCTATTATCTTGATTAGTCTATCATATTTAGTTATATTTCTTTCTGTGGATGGGATTAGAATTATTTTGTGATAGATGGTATAGACTGCATTTATATTTATTACAGCTTAAGTGCACTCTAACGGGTCCATTAAATTGGGTTTGTCCATTGGAGTTGTGCTGCTGGCCATTGCCACGTGGCTAGTCCCTCAGTATTTTGGGACTGGGGCGTGACAACATTCAAGAGCAGGAAATTGTTGCTTGAGACTTATTAAACTGAACGATTTTATATAAGCCACTAGGCGCACCTTTTCTACTTCAAAAATTTCCATATAAATGTATCCTAGAGGTTGGGTTGGGTTGGGTTGGGTTGGGAAGGGGAGGGTATTGAATAGGATTGAACTAATAATTAAGCGTAATTATGAATGTTAATAGAAAATTTAAAAGTTAGTGCTAGAAATGAGGCAAGTATACCGATACTCGATGTATCATGGTATCCTCCGTGAGGCAGTCCAGTCCCATAACACTCTCTGGCTTAAATCCACTATTATTACAAATAGTTATACATGAGCTTTGATCCGAAGGCCTCGTCGACTTTTGCACAAGCTTTGATATGAAGACTTGTGGACTTCAACCTCTTACAAGAAATAATTTTGATCTTCTCACAATAATTTGAAGATCAAACTTTACAACTCAATACAACTCTATCTCAATATGATTGACATATGAAAGCTCTTGTATATGTGGAGAGATTTTGGAGTATTGGACAAAAAGTTAAGACTCCAAGAAGTGTTTAACAAA
This sequence comes from Iris macrosiphon, assembly GCA_036927795.1. Taxonomy (NCBI): domain Eukaryota; kingdom Viridiplantae; phylum Streptophyta; class Magnoliopsida; order Asparagales; family Iridaceae; genus Iris; species Iris macrosiphon. The sequence goes on along the minus strand of JAYESA010000007.1, from coordinate 177,481,707 downwards.
TAATGCATTTTGGGTTTATATAACATCTCAAAACCTCCCTATAATTTGTTGTGCATGTGGTATACCGTCCGTTTACCACTCTGTACAATAATGGCTAGAAACGTCTAGTTTATAACCGTTACAGCGTTAATTACTGTCCAATGGTTATTTGGCCGGTATATCATCGATATACTGTGATATACCGCCAATATGACGTTTGTGGTAACAAATGTGATGATAAAACCTATTATGACAAAATGTTCAACATTCGGTATACCCCGCCGGTAAGTCACTAGCGATATATCGCCAGTATGCCGGTATGATACCACCACAGTTTTAGAACTTGGGTATTTGGTTAAATTTTTTTGTTTAGCTTTTCTTTTTTCTTTTTCTATTGAGTTACAAATAATCTTATAGACTCAATAATAAAGAAATATTACGGTGAACGTGATGTCTTGATAGCTTGCTTCGGGTGTGTGAACTCAGAGATGTCCTGGACGGTTCAGAAAAATTATGTAGGTAAGCCGTATCTTTGCCCATCATAGTTTCTTTATTGCATATGTCCATGTTTGATCTTGCTTATTACTTTTTTACAAACACATGCTAGGCGAACAAAGTAATACCCATATTAGCAAGTATGATATTAGTAGTGCATATTAGTACTATGCTAAGTTTAAGTATAAGCACTATATATAGTGATCGATGATTATTAGTAATTTTATAATACTAAACTTAATCGATTAATCATAATAAAAAACTTAATTTAATCTTTGGGCTAACACCATATACTCGAAGAATCTCTCTACTTTTCTGTGAGCCAGACAAGGAAATCCTCGACATAAAGTCTTCCATTAAGGATGGCATATCCATCTTCAGTTTGAATCCTCCGTTTTCTTGTCATCCTTGCCCTGGTGATCCCTCCTGTTGTCTGGAAAATATCGAAAGGAAAGGCTCAAACTTCAGTCCACAAGAGAAGAGGCCATCAACATGGTGTTGCGGCTACTCATGTTCTAGTACACAGTTCGTTGTCAATGAAGAAGATTGCATGTGCGTCACACGAAAACAACATACTCGATCCAGAACTGAACTATTGATTTGAAGGTGGTCGGAGCTGGGTTATCGATCAATTGATGCAGGGTAGCTTGGAAAGTTTTCCAAGATACACAATGGAATTTAAGAAGAGAAGTAGAAGAGACAACAATTTTTTTAGTGAAGGTGTGATAGAATATAAGAAAGTTCATTCACTCAACTCATTGGTTACATACAGGGACGAAACTATCTACTTAAAAAATGGGGCTATGGCCACCCCCGTAGGTAAATGTCATGGTAAACTTTTAAGTGTAAACATATTTGGCTCATTTGGTTATAATATGTATAATTTAACTTTATTTTTTGATAAATGAATACTAATTGTGTCTTATTTTATATTGTATTTAGAGCTTCAAAAATTAAGGGGGAGAAATGGATGATATTAAGGACAATATATTTTACTTTTATGGGAAAAACTCGGTTCTAATGAATTTATGGCACCAATCTCAATATTAAATTCTGATTTCGTCCCTGGTTTTACATTTGGGTTTAAGTGGATTTTATCCTCATTGTTTTTGTGTCCCATCTAAAATATTTTTGGCTCTTTTTATTGGCATACAACTCAACCACGAAGATAACACAAATAATTGACAAAAATAAACAAATAATCCTAAGTAAGATAAAGCTCACTACTGGTAACTGAAGGTAAATAAAATAATAACAAGAGAAACACATAAATAATTATGGGAGTAAAGCTTGCTATTCAAAGATGGTAAAGGAGTTGAGAAAAAGATCTATTATGTGATAACTAGATCTCAAATTCTTAACAAAATAATCTTGTGCGCATATGGAAAAAAGAAAAAAATATAATCCCAATCTCGAGCATATCTTCATCACTTGCATGTGTGGAATCTGTGGATATGGCCTGATCCCGTCATAATGAAATTTATTTTATGGTACTAACCTAATGGTATTTTCCCTTAATTTGTACATGTACAATGCACTTGGCTTGCATTTCATGAGGGACTCTCTCGACTCAACTAGCTCGCAGGCCTACTCATGCTCAAAATTTAACACTATCTTCAAGGTCCGAGTTTGACAATTCCATCTCAGCTAGTATATATATATAGGCTGGCTTTTTCAACCATGCAATGTCAGGGTTCTTGCGTCTGGACCCTTAATTGGGGCCATATTTAATTAACCATTTTGATGAAATACATGGTTATTAGTGTCCGTTTGGTGTGCGGGGTCGGATAACGTAATGTAATTGACATTCCATTGTCAATCTAATCCGAACGTTTGATTGGAGCAAAAAAAATCTTTATTGAATTATATCATTTTCTTTTAAAACCAACTATGTCATAAAACTCAATCGTGATTACATTACACCTTAAAACTTATAAACTTAAAAATTAAACAAAAAGTAACTAATTTTTTTAAAATCACTTTCTTTTTTACTTTTTACTTATTATTTATTTATTAATATTCTTTTTTTATTTTTTTAAATTTTCTAAAAAAATTTAGAGAAATTTTGACTTAACCCAAACTTTTTTTTTACCGATATTCAGGGTGCACTCAACAGTTTTTTCATAATATACAAGTTCTCCCACTTTTGACGGAAATAGTCAAGTAATGACGGTCAACTGCTTTGACCAATTTTTTTTGACCAAAATGTCCCTCTCATTTCTCTTTCCTCTCACCTCCTCTCCTGCGGGCAGGCTGCCTCCGCTCCCTCCCCCCTCCAAGCAACCGGCCCCCCTCCTCCCCCTCCCCGCCATCGCCCCCTTCCCTGCTCCCAGTCAACAGTAGGGACCATTGCCTCGCGCGCGCCACTTCTATTGCTGCTGTTGCTGCGGGGTAGCAGGGGGGGGGGTGTCTCGTTCCCCCTTTACGGGGAGCGTGGCTAAGAAATACTAATCGGTATCGTTCGATTGGGATAGATTAAATCAAGATCTTATCCTCATTATGGATTTGCTTCTTCGGAATCGATTCTCATATTCAGTAGACCGTGCCCCAATGATGGACTTTGCGACAGAGTTAAGGGGGACCTCTCCGCTGCAAATTTTCTTGCTTAGTTTTCGCTGTCGCCTTGTTGCTTTCGTGCTTTTGAGTTGATTTTTGGATTTGCATTTCTTGAACGATTTTGACAGATTTTATTGCTTTCGTTCGTTGAATTGTATTTTATTCCGAGATTGGAAAGAGGAGAAGATGTATTGATCATCTGTTCGTGGCAATGCAGGTGATCGTGCAGTAGACGTCGTACGAGCGGAGTCTTGAAGCGCCTCTTTTCTTTCCTTTCTCCAACCAACTTGTGAGTGGCTATAATTCGATTAAGTTGACCCTTCTTCCAAGTCTTCACATATAAAATATTGCCTTCTTGATTGTTCCTATCAAACGATACCATATTAACTAAAATATGTCAAGATAAAAAGGAATAGACTTGGATTACTTTATGCTTGTCAATCAACTTGTGAACAGTTACCTTGTTGCATGCTAGTTCATTTAGAATATTCTTTATAATGCTTTAATTCTAGTTAGAATGTATACTTCTTCCTTAATTGTGCTTTGTATAGAATACACCTTGTTATACAATAAACTGATTAGAGAGACTATGCAAAATAGATCATGCCATCTAACTGTCTCATGCTCATATTGTCTTAAACTGCATCAAGTGATAACTTAATATAGACGCCGTTTGATCACGATCAACTTGTGCACAAGGTTTCTGGTTTCCACAGATGGTCGCCGGGGCACTAGGACCGATTCGATCCGGACAGAATGATCTGTATAGTCGTCTGTTATGGACAGAATGTTATGTAGCGGGGTTCGCCACCTGCGTTGTATATCATTCTCGTCTCGAGACTATAACTCATCCTTTATGGCATCATGCCAGTGATCCCCTCGTATATTTAAATTGTGCAAGCTAACTATGTCTTAATGGCAGGGAAGGTCATGGTAAGTATTGTGCATGTGTTTCAGACGGGAAGATAAAAGTCACCGAACGGTGGGATATTTATTTTAGTAAATTTCCATATCTAATGCTTGCTTGTAAAATGAACCAAGGCAAGATTGAAAGACCACAAAATAACTTGCATGTTTCATATAAACAACATGTTGATTGGTATAGTTGGGTTAGCTCGCCTTCACCAGTGCATTTTGATGTACTGACCCTCGTTGCAACAGGTTCTCCGCACCAAGGAGATCCTGTAAGAAACTAAAGTGACTTCCCAATACAGTCCACCTACCGGCACGCCCTGATCATGCCTTCAAGAAGCGTTTTGAAGTTTCCAGGAGCTCGTGCACAGACTTATGCAGCTCCGTGGAAAGGCGATAGCTTCGCCAGAAGGTATCTTTTTCTTTTGAAGTTTTAGAAAAATGATGTAATGTACAGGACGATTATCTCATTTTGAGTCCACTTTTGTAAGCCCGTGCGGCAATTATTCGACTCGTTCAAGAGTTTGTAAAAAGATGTTCATTATCAAAAAAGAGAACTTTTTCATGCTTCAACATTGTGTTTCAATTATCTGCGTACTCTGAATATGTGCTCGTTATATAAAATACCTTGGCCTTGTGCGTTGCGCAACCTAGGCATGCACAGTGTTACGCCTGGGGGACAACTATTAATTCTGCGAAATCGGGGCTTAACATATTGGTATCAGAGTACAACTTCAAGTTCCTTTGACCCTAGTGCCAGAAAAGTTCCTTTAACAAATCTATTCCCTATGCGAACTTTTGAACTCGTTTGGCCAAAATAAGATACGTTCCATACAATGAGTCCATAATACACTATGAGCCTGATATAAGTTACCTTCTTTTGAATGAATAACTCAAGCGCAAGCATCAGTGCTAGCACAAAGAGAGGTACAAGCCCAGAAAAGTAGTTCCGGCATCTCGGCAAGTTCCAGAAGCCAGCAATCCATGCCCCCTGTTGACCCGATTGAGCGAATAATGTGGATGCTTGAAGCAAGCCAGCAGAGGGATGAGGCCTGCTATGAGCGGGCCGAGAAGCGAGAAAAAGAGTAATAGAGCAATTTCTAAGGCAATCTAGAAGCCCGATTTGTAGTCCAACAAAAGCAGGTAGATGTCCTGCAATAGATCATTCAGACCTTGGCCTCCAACCATTCTGCGACGATAGCAGCAGCATCGGTGGAGTGACCCATGCCTAAAGTCAAAATGCCTCAAACTCCAAGGAAGAAGGAAGTGACTACCTTCGACTTTGCCGACTTCATGAAGGTCTGCAACACGCCATCAAAGGGATTGAGGATCCGGTCGTGGCTTTAGATTGGAAGGTAGAGCTTGAGGATCACTTTAAACTGCTAGAGGTACCTGTGGAGAAGCGTGTTACATGTACCCAATTATAGCTATGTTTGAACGCGCACGATTGGTGGCACATGCATCAAAGATCTCTCTCAGTAGATGAAGAAGACGAGACGATCGCGTGGGCCACCTTCCATAGCGCATTCGAATAGGAGTTTATACCCTCTCCCGTATGTCGACAAAAGGAGAACTAGTTCGTGCAGCTTCGGCAAGGCAACATGACCATAAAGCAGTACTCCGCCGAATTCAACCGGCTCGCCAAATTTGCAAGATCATATTTACCTGATGCGGCGAGTCGTGCAACACGATTCGAAGGCGGCCTGTGACCTACCATCCATATGCACGTGGTCGTTCCCCAATACCTGACTATGCGGAAAGTTCTTAATAATACCCTCTCCCTTGAATTGCAGTATCCTTCAGTTGCTGCCGACACTGTGTATACTTCCAATCACAAGCGCCATAGCAACACGGGAGGAAACAACACTCAAAAGTGTCCAAATAACGACGGTCAATAAAAAGGGCATGTAGGGACACATTATACACACTGTAACAAGCCATAGCACACATCAAATGAATGTCACCTCAAGAAGAAGTTATGCTTCAACTGTGGTAGCGAAGTCCACAGATCGAAGGACTGTCCTCTCCCCTTCAAGCTTCTTCCTCAACATCCAAATCATGCCATTGCACCTCAAGTCAACCGAGCCATGCCACAGTAAGAGCGACATCAAGCTCAAGGCCGGGTGTACACTTTGACATGGAAAGAGGACCTAGCATCAGACACCATTAAGTCAGGTATATTACTTTTCAATAATATACCTGCTCGCGTGCTATTTGATTCTGGTGCTACGCATAGCTTTATATCGACGAATTTTGTTATGGAAAACAAGATAGAAATGACACTATTGTATCTAGACCTTAGTGTTAGCACCCCATCGGGCACAAAAATACCTGTTCGTTCAGTATGTCAGGACGGTCACGTCTGTATTGGGGGAAGGAAACTCTCGCTCGATGTGTTAGTCCTAGATGTTCGGAATTACGATATCATTTTGGGGATGGATTAGCTCGGCGCTTGCTCGCCAACTATCGAATGTGCAGAGAAATGGGTCATCTTTTGTCTACCTAGAGAGGTCGAATTCTACTACACGAGTGGTTCAGTAACATATGCGTCAAGGACCTGCATGGTAATTTCTGTTATGTCAGCTCGGCGGATGCTACACTCTGGATGCGAGGGATACTTAGCGTCGGTTCCGACACGCAGCTGGATTGCGCAAACGTTGAGTCTTCTTTCGTTGTGGTGGAGTTCTCTGATGTGTTTCCGAGCAAACTACCTGGCATGTCACCCGACCAAGAAATCGAGTTCACCATCGATACATTCCCAAATACCCAACCGATTTCCAAAGCCTCGTACCGAATGGCCCCTGCTGAACTAAAGGAGTTAAAGTGCCAACTGCAAGAACTGCTTGATCGTTGACATATTTGTCCGAGCGTGTCTCCTTTGGGCGCACCGATACTCTTTGTAAAGAAGAAGGATGGGACGTTACGACTCTACATAGACTATCGAAAGCTAAATAAGGTTACTATCCAAAACTAATATCCCCTGCCCAGGATCGATGACCTCTTTGATCAGTTGCAAGGAGCGTCAGTGTTTTCAAAGATAGACCCGCTTTGGCTACCATAAATTAAAGATCAAGCCAAAGGACATGCCAAAGTCAGCGTTCCAGATCCGCTATGGCCATTATGAGTTTTCTGTCATGCCGTTCAGACTGATGAATGCCCCTGTCGCATTCATGGATTTTATGAACCGTGTGTTCCGAACATTTCTCGATAAGTTTGTGGTATTATTCATTGACGAAATCTTAGTGTACTCGAAGAATAAGGATGAACATGCAGGACACCTACGGATGGTGCTTCAAACTCTTTGAGACAATAAATTTTACACAAAGCTGAGTAAGTACAAGTTCTGTTTGGACAATATATCCTTCCTCGGGCATATCATTTTCGTGAAGGGTATCTCAGTCTACCCGAAAAAAGTTGAAGCCATCGTGAAGTGGAAGAGACCTGAATCAGCCAGCGACATTCGGAGCTTCCTTGGTCTAGTAGGCTACTACAGGAGATTTATAAAATAATTTTCAAAGATCACCTCGCCAATGACTTATCTCACTCAGAAGGGAGTAACGTTCGTATGGACGAACGACTGTGAAGCTTTATTTATGGAGTTAAAGCAACGACTTGTCTCAGCACCAATTCTTACCTTTCCAGACAGACCCAATTATTTTAAGATCTATAGCGACGCTTTAGGAAAGGATTTGGAATGTGTCCTTATGCAGAGGGACAAAGTGATAGCCTTTGCGTCAAGACAGTTAAAGCCTCATGAAAGGAACTATCCAACGCACGATCTGGAACTTGCAGCGGTGGTGTTCGCATTAAAGTTATGGTGGCATTACCTCTATGGTATACCGTGTGAGATCTTCATGGATCACAAAAGCCTCAAATATCTCTATACTCAAAAGGATTTAAATCTATGACAACGACGTTAGCTTGAACTCCTTAGCAACTTTGACTTGATAGTCAGATACACACCGGGCAAGGGCAACGTTGTAGCCGATGCGCTGAGTCGAGTGTTGGTTAGGAGCTTGGCTATCGATGACATGCTGCGAAGGAATCTCGAAAGTTTGGGCATTATACTCCGAATCAGATACAAAGAGGGGGTGTACGTGGCTCAGTTGCGCCTCGAACCTGACTTGTTGGAGAAAGTTAAGTCCACTCAAAAGGACGACCTATTCCTAGAGAAGATACAAAATCTTATTTTTGGAGGAAAGGCGACCGACTTTGCGGTGAGCATGGATAGAATGATGCAGGTGAAGGAAAGATTGTGTGTTCCTAACGATACAAGCCCCAGAAATGAGATACTCACTGAAGCCTACTATGCGAGCTACACTTCACATCCAGGAAGCACGAAGATGTATCGAGGCATCCGCACGATATTTTGGTGGCACGACATGAAAGTGGCACTGTTCGTGTCATAATGTATGGCTTGTCAAAGAGTAAAGGCCGAACACCAGAAGCCGGGCGGAGAGATACAGAATCTTGTTATACCGAAGTAGAAATGGGAACACATAACGATGGATTTTATTGTTGGTTTGCCAAAGATGCAATGGAAGAATGATGCCATCTGGGTCATCGTCGATCGACTCCCCAAGTCAGCTCACTTTCTGTAAACCCCCTCGTCAAAAATAGGATTTAATTAATTATTTTACTGAGTTGAAACCGCAACCCAAATCCTACGTACCCAAATTAGGGTATCAGTCTACACCAAACTTGTTAGGCCATGACTCATGTGTACCATCCAAATCTAGTTCCTTATGTTTCCGACGTATTAGGAATTAACGAGTCGAATTATTAAATTAAATCAAACTTAAAGCCAATTTACCTCAAGCAAAACCAAACCAAGCCCACATGCGCTTTCGAGTGGATCATTTCCATTCCAATAAGCCGGACAGGTCCAACCCTCGAGTCCAGCCCATCATCCCAACCACCCATATAAATATACATCTATTCACTCAAACCCTAGAATTCATATCACCATCCTCTTCTCAACCCTAGCCGAATCCCCTGCCAAGACCTATCCCCGCTCAGCCCCACCGGACCACCGACCACCCCTCTAGGCGGCCGGAACACCACACCACACCAGGCCGTCATCACCAACCCCTTCGAACCCGATCACTCGAGACTGCTGTCCCTTCCCCGACTTCCAAACCATGCCCCCCGCTCCGCCTGACGCCTCCAAACCCCGCCAACCGACCCGCCGGACCCCACGATACCATCAACCGACGCCGTCCCAGCCCACTGCCGCCGGGACAGACTACTGTATCCGTGGCAGCAGTCATCACAGCCGACTGAACGCCGGCAGACCGATCCCATCCACGCGTCGACGAGAGTTCACCCCCGCCGGAGAAGACGGTCGACCAACCAGCGGACCCCCCCTCGTTAAGTCGATCAGGTACTCGTTCACTGAACCCTTCTCTCTCGTGTCATAATACTTCGCTTCCGTGTCGCCATGTCGCATGAACACATAGTAATAGTATTCAACCTAGTTAGTATTATAAGCATGAAAGCTTATTTAATTTGTTACTAATAAATATGTAATTATGAAGTTAATAACCAGTCACCAGGGTCAGGTATTTCACTTGAAACGTTGGAATATAAACTAGTAGGTTGAACATGGGAATAGAGACATGTGTTCGTGCAGAACCAAAATTGTGGACAACCCGTAACTAAAAAATTATTGACTCGAGACACATGTTGACCGAAGACAGAACACTTGTACATCCTATCCACGTGCACACGTAACGCTGTCTTCAACCAACCATGAACTTGAGACAGACCCTTAAGAGCAACGTAGTGTCAGTACATTGGGCCTTAGCGTCTGATGTAGATTTCTATATTATATTGTGTGTCAGGATCATCGGATCAGCCAGGAGACATCGCAGGAGCAGGCTTTTGGCATTCACCTCTTGAAGACTCAGGCAAGATACCTTGCTATATTTACTGTTTAATTTAAATATGCATATGTTGTATTGTATTCTTGTTGCTTGTAGTTTATACAACTGTGCGCGTCCGAGTTGTCTCGGGTGCATTCGACGGATACGTCGATGATTAGTATATATGGACTTAGCTCTTAGCAGACCCAACCCATCAGACGATACCCTGTTATTGTCTGAGACCTGACACCTTACACGGTCACTGTGATATATTCATATTGGGATGCGGGTTTGCGCACTCGACTAGCTATCGTTGCGTGTAACCTACATCACGGTTAGTACGTAGTTCAGGTTATAATTTAGAAACTTGGCATATAGATACATGGTATGCACGTCGAGTAGTCGACTTGCGTATCTATATTGGGCGGGGAGGATAACTAGTAGGCATATGGAGTACACACATTGGAGCCGTAGTTTTGAAGGAACCTCGGATCCAATGATTTTCCCTTTATACTGATGCCACATTTTTCGGAGCGATATGGACGATATACTGTACTGATGCCACTCTCTTCGGAGCATGGACGATATGCCTACACCTATCCATACGCACCAACGTTGTCCTAACATTGCATTCACTTAGATGGCTAGCACACCCTCATTGTATTTATTTTATTCAGTATTCATATATGGCATGTTGTTTTCTTGTATCTTGTTACATCCCTCTGAGGACCTGGTACCTTTCCAGATTTAGACGAGACTTACTACCCTACCGTATACGGCCCGGGACAGGAGACGAGATTTGCTACAGCTGAGGAGTTGGAGGTACAACCGTCAGAGTTTCCGTGACCAGTTGGTAGGCCTTTAGCCTAGATGGAGGGCATCATTATCTACTCAGCTGATGCTCTAGTATTTATCTTTTATATCTCATTTCAGTACTTTATTTCGTCATAGTAGTGGGTTTGTTCCCACCAGACATCACTGGTTGTACTATGATATTTTGAGACTGGTATTTATCAACCAGCAGTTTATTTGGTGTTTCTTGCTCTTTATATTGTGGATGAGATTAGATTACCTGTTATTGACTGATATTGGACATGTTAGTATTATAGGACAGCGTAGCACTCTTCGTGGATCCAATAAATTGGCATATCCTCGGAGACTTGTCAGCTGGCCATTGCCACGTGGCTTGGTTCCATATATTTTGGGACTGGGGCGTGACATAGTTTTAGTGGTGGCCCATGCATGTTGACTTTTCGCTTATGGTATGGTAACATGCCCGACGAGCCTGCAATAGGATAGAAATTATTAGGTCTCATCCACTTTTGATTCGTCCTTGAACTTCCTTCATACTGCTTCTAAATATCTGTATCCTGATTGATTGCTCTCGTACTCTTCTAATGAAGCTCTATCTCTTGCAGCAAGATGAATTTGTGCAGTGGACGAGGAGCACCCCGTGCCGCGGTGCCAAATAACACCACTCAAGGAGATGAGGTACCCCAAGGGCAACCCCCGCTACAGACCCCGCTGATACATTGGCACGAGACATCGCAGGGCGATCCTACACTGCCACCTGAGGGACCGACTTCCCAGACGATCCCCACGCAGCATTGTGAGGGCCAGACTTCAGGAGCTACACCGATGCCGCAGACGGAGAGGCCAACATCTGAGGAGACGCCTACTGTACAACCAGAGATTCCACTACCACCGCCTCCACCTTATCCACCCCAGATGCCACAGCTAGATGGGCAGCCACAAATGCTTCAGTTCTTCCAGGCAATGATGCAAGCACAGTGGCAGCAGACCGAGACATTACGACAGAGTCTGATGGCAGTACTAGAGAGGACACCTATCACGACACTAGTACCAGCACCTACACCAGCCCCGATAGGTGGCACTGTTAGATGGTTCCGACAGATGGGACCAGATACCTTCTCAGGCGATGAGACTGCAGAACAGATCTTCGATTGGATCGCCAACACGGAGATGTTATTAGAGGCCTCACAACTGCATCTAGACCTTTGGATGACCGCAGTGAGGGCCCAACTAAAAGGCAACGCCCATCACTGGTGGGATTCTATTGAGCGCAGTATAGGCAAGAACCAGACTTGGGAACAGTTCTTGGAATACTTCAATGCGAAGTATTTTTCGGCAACAGTCAGAAATGCCCTGTACTCCCAGTTCCTACACCTGGAACAGGGGAATATGACTGTTGATGCCTATAACGCAGAGTTTAGCCGCCTTAGCAGAGTTGGAGCTGTTCTGATACCCAATGATCTAGAGAAGGCTCGGAGATTCCGCCACGGCCTCAACTTCGAGCTACAGAGATATACCACCGCACAGGCGAGGATTTCTTATGAGGAGGTTCTCGCAGAGGCGAGGATCCAGGAGGCCATTGTCAGAAGAGCTAGGCGTTCCAGCACGACTATGCCAGCTAGAGCCCAGCCCGGAGCAGGAGGACCCATCCGTCGTCCCGGAGCGCAGACACAACAGAGAGCAGCACCATATCCACACCAGAAACTTTCGACTTGCCACTTCTGTGGTAAGAGAGGTCACTTTGAGAAGGACTACCGGAAGAGACTTGGAACATGCATGATTTGTGGAGCAAGCCAGCACCTTGTCAGAGATTGCCCACAGCGCAGGGAGGCAGCCCCATAGGACGGACAAAGGCCAGCAGCACCAGCCCCGAGGACACTACCCCCACCAGGAGGACAGCGTCCACCAGCACCCGGAGGATTCCAGAGGGGACCACCCTTGGCCCCACAACAGGCACAGTTTGATCGGGCCCGACAGCAGGCAGGAGGACAGAGACAGGGACAGGCCTTTGCATTAGCAGCCGCTGAGGAGAAAACATAAGGAAAAGCAATCACAGGTACCATTTTAGTCGCATCCTTACCTGCGTCAGCATTGTTTGATTCTGGGGCTACATTGTCATTTATATCTAGTAGATTTATAGCAATGCATAGAGTAGCGACTTCCCCCTTACTTAAGAGTTGGAAGATTCTTACCGGAGGAGGTATCGTGCCGGTTACCAGCACTATTAGAACGTGCTTGGTAGTCGTATGTGGAAGAGAGATGAGAGCGCGATTCCTGGTATTGTCTATGCCGTACTTTGATGTTGTATTAGGCATGGACTGGTTAAGCCAGTATAACGCCGTACTGAACTGCGGGAAGGGTAGCGTCACTTTTAGACCACCAGATCAACCGGAGTTCGAGTACATGCGAGGGACCATCGAACAAGGAGTAGGACAGACAACTAGAACTTGCATGACTATGGAGATTGCACCCCCACCTATAGTTACAGAATTCGAGGATGTTTCCCCCAAAGAATTGCCAGGCTTACCACCCGATAGAGATATGGAGGTCACCATTGAGCTAGTACCAGGAGCAGCACCGGTATCTTCTAATGTGTACCGATTGGCGAAGAAGGAGTTAGATGAGCTGAAGCTATAATTAGAAGAGTTACAGAGCAAAGGATTTATTCGTCCTAGTGCATCACCATGGGGAGCACCAATATTGTTTGTGCCTAAAAAGGATGGAACAGTACGTATGTGTATTGATTACAGAGCCCTTAATGCTTTGACTATCAAGAACAAGTACCCCCTGCCGCGGATTGACGATTTATTCGAACAGTTGACAGGAGCAGTGGTGTTCACAAAGATCGACTTGAGATCGGGTTATCATCAAGTGAAGGTGCGAAGAGAAGACATTCAAAAGACAGCATTCAGGACTCGTTATGGTCACTACGAGTTCTTAGTGATGCCTTTTGGACTGACGAATGCGCCAGCTGTATTTATGAACTTGATGAACAGAGTATTCCATCAATACTTAGACCAGTTCGTGGTAGTCTTCATCGACGACATTTTGGTGTATTCGAAGAGCCACGAGGAGCACGAGAAGCACTTGAGACTAGTGTTAGAGACGCTGAGAAGAGAGAGACTTTATGCCAAGCTTAGCAAGTGCGAGTTTCTCCTATATCGTGTTGCCTTCCTTGGACACGTCATCTCAGGAGACGGTATCTCAGTAGATCCGGCGAAGATTTCATCTGTAGAGACATGGCCAACCCCTACCAATGTCTCAGAAGTGAGGAGTTTCCTAGGACTTGTCGGATATTACCGAAGGTTCGTAGAGAACTTCGCAAAGATTGCAGAGCCAATGACCCGCTTGACCCATAAGGAGCAGGAGTTCACTTGGACAGAGGAGTGTCAGAAGGCATTCGATGAGCTGAAGAAGCACTTGACTACAGCACCCATCTTGACCATACCTTCTGGACCCGGAGGATTCATAATCTATAGCGATGCGTCTGGGAAAGGATTAGGATGCGTCTTGATGCAGCATAGAAATGTTGTAGCTTATGCTTCTAGACAGTTGAGGACACATGAGAAGAACTATCCCACCCACGACTTGGAGCTTGCAGCGGTGATTTCTGCGTTAAAGCTTTGGAGGCATTACCTATATGAAGAAAGAGTGGAGATATTTACTGATCATAAGAGCCTTAAATATGTCTACACTCAGAAGGATCTAAATCAGAGACAGAGACGTTGGCTCGAGGTGATGACAGACTTCGAAATAGAGCTACAGTACCACTCAGGAAAGGCCAACGTAGTAGCAGACGCATTGAGCAGAAGACCTATGGCATTCTTCTTGACTACTCAACAATATCTATTAAGAGATCTAGAGCAGATGGGTATAGAGGTTGTTATACCCAGAGTAGACGGACAGTTATCGAATTTCCAATTGTAATCGACACTGGTAGAGAGAATCAAGGCTGCTTTGCCGTCAGATGCCAGATTTCAGAGGCTCAGGCAGAGGACAGAGGCTGGATTACAGACAGGATTGCGGATACATGAAGACGGAACACTGAGGTGTGGAGATCGTCTCTATGTTCCAAATGGAGAACTTCGGCAGGAATTATTGACAAAGGCACACAGTTCCACCTACTCCGTCCATCCATGAGGCACAAAGATGTACAGAGACCTAAGACAGTACTACTGGTGGCACGGAATGAAGAGAGAGATAGCACGCTTCGTGGCCAAGTGCCTGGTGTGCCAGCAAGTCAAGGCTGAGCACCAGAGATCTGCAGGATTGCTTCAACCGCTTCCTATACCGGAGTAGAAATGGGAGCATATCACCATGGACTTTGTTACGGGCTTTCCGAGGTGTCCTAGTGGGCGCAATGCAGTATGGGTAATCGTGTATAGACTCACCAAGTCCGCACACTTTTTACCCTTTAGAGTTGGGTAATCGACGGAGGCTTTAGCGGATATGTACATGAGGGAGATTGTGCGCCTACATGGAGTGCCAGTTAGCATCGTGTCTGATAGGGATACAAGATTTATGTCTTACTTTTGGCAGAGTATGCAAGAGAGTCTTGGTACTCGCCTAAAGTTTAGCACAGCGTATCACCCACAAACAGATGGCCAGTCGGAGCACACCATTCAGACGCTAGAAGACATGTTAAGAGCGTGCATGCTGGACTTCGGAGGATCATGGGAGGACCACTTATATTTGGTCGAGTTTTCCTACAACAACAACTATCAAGCTAGCATTCAGATGGCTCCCTATGAAGCATTGTATGGCAGAAAGTATCGTTCTCCAGTATGCTGGAGTGATATAGGCGAACGACAGATTCTTGGACCAGAGTTGGTTGTAAGGACGGTAGAGAAGGTAAAGAAGATCCAAGGACACCTTCGAGCAACACAAGACCGACAGAAGCATTGGGCGAATGCGCATCGCCGACCCTTAGAGTTTTAGGTTGGAGATCACGTATTCTTAAGGATCTCACCTACGCGAGGGACTATCAGATTCGGAGGCAGAGGGAAGCTGAGTCCGAGGTACATCGGACCATTCGACATATTAGAACACGTCGGAGAGGTTGCTTACAGATTAGCATTACCGTAGACCTTGGAAGGAGTCCATGACGTCTTCCATGTATCGCAATTGAGAAGGTACATATCAGATCCTAGTCACGTGCTTGACCATTCCGAGATCACAGTCGGCCCGAGCCTATCGTATGAAGAGGAGCCTGTGGAGATTCTAGACAGAAGCGAAAAGGTATTACGAGGGCAGACCATCCCCCTAGTTTGGGTTGCATGGAGATATCATGCACCAGGCGAGTCGACCTGGGAACGCGAGGAAGATATTCGGCAGCATTATCCCCATCTCTTCGAAGGACTAGGTACGTCCAGTATTTTCTTTAGTCTTTAGTGCTTACCCATGCGTGTGTTTAAATTTCGAGGACGAAATGCTCTAAGGAGGGTAGATTGTAAACCCCCTCGTCAAAAATAGGATTTAATTAATTATTTTACTGAGTTGAAACCGCAACCCAAATCCCACGTACCCAAATTAGGGTATCAGTCTACACCAAACTTGTTAGGCCATGACTCATGTGTACCATCCAAATCTAGTTCCTTATGTTTCCGACGCATTAGGAATTACCGAGTCGAATTATTAAATTATATCAAACTTAAAGCCAATTTACCTCAAGCAAAACCAAACCAAGCCCACATGCGCTTTCGAGTGGATCATTTCCATTCCAACAAGCCGGACATGCCCAACCCTCGAGTCCAGCCCATCATCCCCACCACCTATATAAATATACATCTATTCACTCAAACCCTAGAATTCATATCACCATCCTCTTCTCAACCCTAGCCGAATCCCCTGCCAAGACCTATCCCCGCTCAGCCCCACCGGATCACCGACCACCCCTCCAGGCGGCCGGAACACCACACCACACCAGGCCGTCATCACCAACCTCTTCGAACCCGATCACCCGAGACTGCTGTCCCTTCCCCGACTTCCAAACCACGCCCCCCGCTCCGCCTGACGCCGCCAGACCCCGCCAACCGACCCGCCGGACCCCACGACACCATCAACCGACGCCGTCCCAGCCCACTGCCGCCGGGACAAACTGCTGTATCCGTGGCAGCAGTCATCATAGCCGACTGAACGCCGGCAGACCGATCCCATCAACGCGTCGACCAGAGTTCACCCCCGCCGGAGAAGACAGTCGACCAGCCAGCGGACCCCCCCTCGTTAAGTCGATCAGGTACTCGTTCACTGAACCCTTCTCTCTCGTGTCATAATACTTCGCTTCCGTGTCGCCATGTCGCATGAACACATAGTAATAGTATTCAACCTAGTTAGTATTATAAGCATGAAAGCTTATTTAATTTGTTACTAATAAATATGTAATTATGAAGTTAATAACCAGTCACCAGGGTCAGGTATTTCACTTGAAACGCTGGAATATAAACTAGTAGGTTGAACATGGGAATAGAGACATGTGTTCGTGCAAAACCGAAATTGTGGACAACCCGTAACTAGAAAATTATTGACTCGAGACACATGTTGACCGAAGATAGAACATGTGTACATCCTAGCCACGTGCACACGTAACGCTGTCTTCAACCAACCATAAACTTGAGACAGACCCTTAAGAGCAACGTAGTGTCAGTATATTGGGCCTTAGCGTCTGATGTAGATTTCTATATTATATTGTGTGTCAGGATCATCGGATCAGCCAGGAGACATTGCAGGAGCAGGCTTTTGGCATTCACCTCTTGAAGACTCAGGCAAGATACCTTGCTATATTTACTGTTTAATTTAAATATGCATCTGTTGTATTATATTCTTGTTTCTTGTAGTTTATACAACTGTGCACGTCCGAGTTGTCTCGGGTGCATTCGACGGATACGTCGATGATTAGTATATATGGACTTAGCTCTTAGCAGACCCAACCCATCAGACGATACCCTGTTATTGTCTGAGACCTGACACCTTACACGGTCACTGTGATATATTCATATTGGGATACGGGTTTGCGCACTCGACTAGCTATCGTTGCGTATAACCTATATCACGGTTAGTACGTAGTTCATGTTATAATTTAGAGACTTGGCATATAGATACATGGTATGCACGTCGAGTAGTCGACTTGCGTATCTACATTGGGCTGGGAGGACAACTAGTAGGCGTATGGAGTACACACATTGGAGCCGTAGTTTCGGAGGAACCTCGGATCCAATGATTTTTTCTTTATACTGATGCCACATTCTTCGGAGCGATATGGACGATATACTATACTGATGCCACTCTCTTCGGAGCATGGACGATATGCCTACACCTATCCATACGCACCAGCGTTGTCCTCACATTGCATTCACTTAGATGGCTAGCACACCCTCATTGTATTTATTTTATTCAGTATTCATATATGGCATATTGTTTTCTTGTATCTTGTTACGTCCCTCTAAGGACCTGGTATCTTTCCAGATTTAGACGAGGCTTACTACCCCACCGTATACGGCCCGGGACAGGAGACGAGATTTGCTATAGCTGAGGAGTTGGAGGTGCAACCGTCAGAGTTTTCGTGACCAGTTGGTAGGCCTTTAGCCTAGATGGAGGGCATCATTATCTACTCAGCTGATGCTCTAGTCTTTATCTTTTATATCTCATTTCAGTACTTTATTTTGTCATAGTAGTGGGTTTGTTCCCACCAGACATCACTGGTTGTACTATGATATTTTGAGACTGGTATTTATCAACCAGCAGTTTATTTAGTGTTTCTTGCTCTTTATATTGTGGATGAGATTAGATTACCTGTTATTGACTGATATTGGACATGTTAGTATTATAGGACAGTGTAGCACTCTTCGTGGATCCATTAAATTGGGATATCCTCGGAGACTTGTCAGCTGGCCATTGCCACGTGGCTTGGTTCTATATATTTTGGGACTGGGGCATGATATGGTTTTAGGGCCATTGCCACGTGGCCTGGTCCCGTATATTTTTGGGACTGGGGCGTGACACTTTCTACCAATCAAAGTTGCTTGGAGTGCCGATCGTCTGGCACAGATCTACCTCAATGAGATCGTTTGAGTCTATGGTGTGCCTATATCCATTGTCTCCGATCGAGATGGACGATTCTTATCACGCTTTTGGGAGAGCCTTCAGTCAGCAATGGGGACAAAGTTGAAGTTCAGCTCTGCCTACCATCCTCAGACAGACGGCTAGACAGAGCGGGTAAACCAAATCCTCGAAGATATGCTACGGCTTTACGCCTTGGACTTGAAGTCAAGTTGGGACTTACATCTACCGTTGGCCGAGTTTGTATACAACAATTGGTATTAATCCAGCATTCAAATAGCGCCGTATGAGGCATTGTATGGGCAGAAGTGCAGATCCCCGATCTGTTTGGATAAAGTTGGTGAACGATAAATTCTTAGCCCGGAGCTCGTAGAATAAATCAGCCAAAAGATCCGCTTGATCAGCGAACGGCTGAAGGTAGCACAGAGTCGTCAAAAAAGTTACTCAGACATGCACCTTTGACCTCTTGAGTTCCTAGAAGGCGATCTCGTATTTCTTAAAGTCTCGCCCATGCGAGGAGTTACCAGATTTAGAGCAAAAGGGAAGCTAAGTCCAAGATTCGTCGGCTCGTTCGAGATACTTAAACAAGTTGCCCCAGTCGTATATCAGATTGCCCTGCCACCGTCACTATCTGAAGTGCACGATATTATATCTTCCATATTTCATAACTTAGGAAGTACGCGTACGACCTAAGTCATATGGTGGATCTTGATTAACTGGACTTAAAGGAAGACTTGACGTATGTTGAACATCATGTGCGGATATTGGATCACAAAGAGAAGCTGCTTCGAAGTAGTTATGTTTCTCTCGTGCGCGTGCTTTGGAGAAATCATTCGGTCGAAGAATCAACCTGGAAGCTTGAGTATGAAATGAAGGAAAAGTTTTCTTTGTTGTTTCATAGTGGTATGTTCTATTCCTAAGTTTCGTAGACGGAACTTCCTATTTGTTGGTTAGGATGTGGTGCCTCGTCCCCCCTTTACGAGGAGCGCGACTAAGAAATACTAATCGGTATCTTTCGATTGAGATAGATTGAATCAAGATCTTATTCTCATTATGGATTTGCTTCTTCGGAATCAATTTCCATATTCAGTGGACCATGCCCCAAGGATGGACTTAGCGGCAGAGTCAAGAGGGACCTCTCCGCTGTAAGTTTTCTTGCCTAGTTTTTGCTGTCGCCTTGTTGCTTTCGTGCTTTTGAGTTAATATTCGGATTTGCATTTTTTTGAACGGTTTTGATGGATTTCATTGCTTTCGTTCATTGAACTACATTTTATTCCGATATTGGAAAAAGGAGAAGAGGTATTGATCATCTGTTTGTGGCAATGCAGGTGATCGTACAATAGACATCGTACGAGCGGAGTCTTGAAGCGCCTCTTTCCTTTTCTTTCTCCAACTAACTTGTGAGTGGCTATAATTCGATTAAGTTGAACCTTCTTCTAAGTCTTTATATCTAAAATCTTTCCTTCTTGATTGTTCCGATCAAACGATACCATAATAACTAAAAGATGTCAAGATGAAAATGAATAGACTTGGATTACTTTATGCTTGTCAATCAACTTGTGAACGGTTACCTTGTTGCATGCTAGTTCATTTAGAATGTTTTTCATAATGCTTCAATTCTAGTTAGAATATATACTTCTTCTATAATTGTGCTATGTATAGAACACACCTTGCTATGCAATAAACTAATCAGGAAGACTATGCAAAATAGATCATGCCATGTAACTGTCTCGTGCTCGTATTGCCTTAAACTGCATCAAGTGATAACATAATATAGATGCCTTTTGATTACGGACAACTTGTGCATAAGGTTTCTGGTTTTCGCGGACGGTCGCCAGGGCACTGGGATCGATCCGATCCGGATGGAACAATATGTATAGTCGTCTGTTATGGATGGAATGTTATGTAGCAGGGCACGCCACCTGCATTGCATATCATTCTTGTCTCGAGACTATAACTCATCCTTTATGGCATCATGCCAGTGATCCCCTCGTATATTTAAACTATGCAAGCTAACTATGTCTTCATGGCAAGGAAGGTCAAGGTAAGTATTGTGCAGGTGTTTCATACGGGAATGTAAAAGTTACCGAACGGTGGCATGTTTATTTTAGTAAATTTCCATATCGAATGCTTGCTTGCAAAAGAAACTAAGGCAAGATAGAAAGACCACAAAATAACTTGCATATTTCATATAAACAACGTGTTGATTGGTATAGTTGGGTTAGCTCGCCTTTACTAGTGCATTTTGATGTACCGACCCTCATTGCAATAGGTTCCCCGCACCAAGGAGATCCTGAAAGGAACTAAAGCGACTTTCCAATACAGTTCACCTACCGGCACGCCCTGATCGTGCCTTCAAGAAGCATTTTAAAGTTTCTAGGAGCTCGTGCACAGACTTATGCAGCTCCGAGGAAAGGCGATAGCTTCGCCAGAAGGTGTCTTTTTCTTTTGAAGTTTTAGTAAAATAATGTAATTTACAGGACGACTATCACATTTTGAGTCCACTTTTGTAAGCCCGTGCGGCAATTATCCGACTCGTTCAAGAGTTCGTAAAAAGATGTTCATTATCAATAAAGATAACTTTTTCATGCTTCAACATTGTGTTTCAATTATCTGCGTACTCTGAATATGTGCTCGTTATATAAAATACCTTGGCCTTGTGCGTTGCGCAACCTAGGCACGCACGGCGTTACGCCCAGGGAACAATTATCGATTCTGCGGAATCGGGACGTGACAGGGGCATTGCGGGGAGGGAGCGAGCGGCGGGGAGGGGGATTTCGAGTGACGTGGAGGGGGGGAGCGGGGCCTACGGCGAGGAGGGGGGGCGGTAGCAGGGGGGAGGGGGAGGGGGAAGAAGACGGAGGTAATTTCGTCCAAAAAAATTAGTCAACCGAGTTGACCGTTAGGAAGAGACGGTTTCTGTCAAAAGTGGGAGAACTTGTACATTATGAAAAAATTATGGGGTGCACCCTGAATATGGATAAAAAAAGTGTGGGATAAGTCAAAATTTCTCAAAAAAATTATTTACTTTTAAAATTTTATGTTGTATTTAAAAAAATTATATTACATTATTAGATCACATTATATGGTAAACCAAACATGTGAAAGCAATTGATATTACATTAAATGATTTGATTATATGTTCCAACCAAACATAATAATGTAATTGTAACTCTATTATATTACCAACTCGATTACATTACAAATTCAATTCCATTACTATTACATTTATATTCCAACGATCCAAATGGATAGTCACAAAAGAAACACGTATATTGTCATGTCATTATAATTATCCAAGTCCTATATTAGAAGAGAATTTCGAGTAAAACATATTGGGTAGGTGATCATTGGGTGAGAGAGTTCAACCATTTTTAAATATTTCTTTTATTCAACCAGCATGGGGTTAGAATCAAATAGATCTCAAGTTGTGACTTGGGCTTACATCAATCTTCACGAAGATGCAATCTAGTTAATTTAAGTTCAAACAAGTAAAACATTTCAGACAAGATGCAGTAGAAAGTAACATAGATGAGAACTTTTATTAATTATTTTACTAAGAATTTGCTCAATAATTCATTAGCATGGGTAAACGCATGCACAAGCAAAATCGGTTCCTCCAATATTTGAAATACAACTTCCTCTTCCGCCCTTCTCGCTTAAACATTGAGTCATGCAATCCGTAAGGACGCAACCACCATGGTTAAGAAGCACATCACATGTTTCTGCATCCACCTTTGGTATCACTGTCTCGACTGGAACATATATATTTTGTAAAATCAGTTCAGTTAGCTAGCCAACTAACTATAACAACAAACAACTATTGCAGATATGTGCGTATAGACACACACATGCATTTAGAGATACTAATAGTTCAGGTCATTAATATTTCATTGCATCAAGATATTGTAAGAGATGTTCAAGAAGATTAATGAAGAAAAATTAGGAAATATGAAGCAAAAAAATAAAATACAATTTCTGTGCATTGGTGTAGACAAAGTAAGGGTTCTAGCATACCTGAGACAAATATAACTAGGAGGAAAACAAAATAGAAAACATGAGATACTTTAGCCATTTTCTCTAATACAACTAACAAGATCCCGTGGAAAATATGTACATATGCAGTAATGTATTTAAAGTAATAACATTGATGAACATTAGTTCGAATATAAACACGATACATGAAAAAGATTTAAGACGTTTAATTAAATTCATGCAACAAAAATAATTTTATAAGATGCATGAACAAGATGAAATAAGATTTTTTTACATTTAGAAGTGAATTTATTGCAATTTATTTTTTTCTTAATTTTCTTTTTTTGTGTGTGTGGTGGTACATTACTTGAAAATTGCACATCAACAATGGACATTGGGGATGGAACAACGTGTGTCGTTGTATAGTGACGACAAGGTAACTCACCATTACCAGTTCTCACACGAGATACATGACCGTCGCCTAAACGTCGTCATTGTCATCACTATCAAACAACGGGAAGATGAGCAAATAATAGGCGAAGATGAGGAGTCACGAATAATAGGCGAAGATGAAGAGTCGCTAATGCATCGTCACACAAGGCCCCGTTGGTCCGTCGTCTATGACATAATTTAATATTTTGCTTAGCCTAATAATTGGATCATTCCCTCTGGCTCCTACTTCTTACCAGCCCCCAATCCCGTTGGGGACGAAAAGCAAAAATTGTTTCCCAAAACCAAAAAGACTATAAGAGAACCAAAGAAAAATACAGTAACCAACTTGCTAATATCACAGAAAAACCCAAAATGTAAACACATCAAATTTTGACGTGGAATCCTTGCCAAAAAAAAATCAAGAGACGATCAGAGTCCAAACAAATGTTCTGCGATGGTATATTGACGATATACCGGTACTTCTGCTGATTTTTTGCGTTCGGTCTCCTCTCAACTCACTGCACTTCTTCGGCACACGGATGGAGCTCGTCATACTTAGGGGTATTATATACATAGGTTGAAAATCCTACCAAATACCAAGAAATCTTCTCCTTCCCAACTAGGTGGAGAAGCTCTTTATTTTGACGATCCTCCTATAGTACTCAAACTTACCTCTTCGTAGAACCTTTGTGAACATATAAGCTTCATTGTCCTCTGTGTGAACTTTCTCAAGCGTCGCGTCCTTCGCCTTAAGCTCATCTCGTATCCAATGAAATTAAGTTGTAATAAGCTTGGACTAACTAAGAAACGGTAGGTTCTTGCTAAGATGAATTACACTCTGGCTATCACAAAACAAAATATATTGTACTTGCTTAAGCCCTAATTTCTATAGAAATTTCTTCATCCATAGTAACTCCTTGCAAGTCCTCGTCATCATAATGAACTTTGTCTCTGTCTTAGACAAGGTAATATAATTCTGCAACTGCGGCTGGCAAGAAAATGCCCCACTAGTAAACATCATAACGTATCCCAAACTCGATCTCCTGGTATCCATATCTCCAGCCATATCAGCGTAGTATAACCAACCTACTTTTTCTCATCACTCCCAAATAAAAGCTTCTGATCAGCAATACCCTAAAAATATCGAAGAATCCACTTGACCACACTTCAATGTACCCTTCCCGGATTGTAAAGATACATGTCATGTCCCGGTTTCGTAAAATCGAAAGTCGTCACTGGGCGTAATGTCCTATAAGACTAAATTGTACTTGTACAAGGCAAACACCAAAAGGGCCGAAACAACATCTAAGATACAAAGTCATTGTAGCAAAAATACTAAGTAGAAAAACTAAATCGACAAAATATATACAAAAGAAAATTTCTTTATTGATAATATTCTAGTAGCATTAAAATGGCTCAATGCCAAAGAACAACTCTATTACAATCAATCTCTCTTTATCTCTAAATACAATAAAATATTACATGTCTTAAAACCCAATAACTATATAAATAATGAAATTTCATATATTATATCCTTTATATATATAAAGCTAACACCTCTAGCTGCAATGCTTCAAGTTGCCAACCGAATACCTCAGCACGTCCAAGCAAACTTCGCACATGTTAAGATATGGTAGGGAGTCAGTACAATGGGAATCCACTGGTGAATTGCCTCTAGCTAACTCAACTAAAACTAACATGTTGATTAAGTTAGTGCAGGAAATATATGTCTTTCTAATCTTGGCTTAGGATCAGTTATATGGCATAGAATATATGTATCTATATGCATAAAAGTATCACACAGCTAAGTTGATCTTGCCCACTCTCCTTCCTTGCTTACAATGATATCATTTATAATAAAGTAAAAACATATGTACAAGGGTGTCCCTGTAGAAGACAATCATTAGCCTTCATAAAATAAAAGTGTGTTGTGAACTCGTCTTTACCAACATTTTGATAGGCCTGCAAGTAGATTGACCTTAGCATGCAGCCTAACTACGTGAAGGTCACTAGCGATACATCATCTTTAACTATTCATGGTAAGATGCCATCCTTTCACATACGGGTAGCTAACCACACTGAAATGTTCCTAAATACCCGTGCGTAGCACTTATTAACTTGGTCCTCTTATGTTGACATAATCCTAATGTCACGATATTCGTTTGAGAAACTGAAACCTTGTGCACAAGTTATCTATAATCATGCAAATGCGTGAACAATTAGACTCTAACACATATGCATGATATAAAAACTAAAATAAGTATACAACTCTCTGCTCAACATAAACCATATTGCTCGAGCCATCGCTTGCGTCATCCTTTCCAGTCCAGAAATTCTACCTTGGTGACCCAACAGTCCCAAACCTTTCCATGCTTATATTTTCCTGAAATCATTCTTTCTACTCCACAAATAACATAACTAAAATGCTATATTCCACATTATAATGTAACAATAAAACTATTCTCGATATGCACACATACTACAAAGGTATAAAATTGACATATATACAACATATTAATAGTCCATGTGCTATAAAAAAATTCTACTTTACACAAGTCTATATCGCAGTTTAATAATTCTATGTTCTATATAACAACAAGTTATAGAATGAGATTATTCTCTTTATCTATCTTGGTTTATTTTTTGATATTAGCATTCAACAAAACTCATAGCATCAAAAATAAATATGCAATGTCCATTTTATTATTATGAAGGTAAAGAAAAGAATGATCAAAACCACCCTATTGAAGAAACACCTATCTGCCTCGATCGAGCAGATCTCTGAATAAATGATCTACATGAACTTAAGTCCAAACAACCTCCGAGCCAACAAGTCACATTAAGAACCATGTTGAGTGGGCCATTATAATTCCTGCTAACCATCCTAATTACGTGAGCAATATCTGGCCTTGTACACAATATAGTGCATGCATGAGACTTCCCACAGTTAAAGCATACGGAAGGCGCTCCATATCTTTCTTTTCATCCTCGGTAAATAGATACTCTCCGCTATGAGCTTAAAGTGAGATGTAAGGGGCTTGCTCACTTTCTTCAACACATTCATCCTGAAATGCTGAAGTACTCGGTGAATATACATTTTTTGGTAAGTAAAGAAACTCTCTCTCTCTCTCTCTTTCTCTCTTGGCTGATCTTCATCCTAAGAATAGTTTTCATTTTTTCTAAATCCTTTATAGAGAATGTCGTGCCCAGTTATGCTTCAACTATGCTATCCTCATGGCATTTTGACTCACCAATAGCATATCATTGAGATAAAGCAATAAAATAATAAAATCATCCTCATTAAAATGCTTAAAAAATATATATTGGTCCTATATCATCCATATATAATCATGCTCCATAATAAAGGATTTGAACTTTCTATATCACTGTCTCAGAGCCCGCTTCAGACCATACAAACTCTTCTTTAACCGACAGGCTAAATATGACTTATCCTGTTTACAGAATCCCTCTTGCTACTCCATGTATATTTTTTTTCTCTAAATCATCTTCAAAGAATGTAGTCTTCATGTCTATCTACTCAACCCAAAATTGGCTTCAACCCACGACAATGGTATACCGATGGTATACCAAGTCGGCGAATGTGAACAAGTATGAAACAATAGGAAAACAGATGCAAAATACGTTCAATGGCTGTACACAAACTGTATGCTATCGGTATACCATCAGTGTATGGGTACTCCTGCTATTTTTTTTGTTTCATTCGTCTTTTGACTCCTCGAGCTCATTCAACACACGAATGACGCTCATCGCACTTTGGGATATTCTCCACATAAGTTGGGAACCCTAGTCAACAGCAACAAATCCTTCTTCTTCCTTCGCACCCGTCGGCTCCTGTCGACCTCTGTGCAAGCGAGCCCTCCTGTGGAACCCCTACGAGCCTCCTCGACTTTGATAGACTACTCTTCGAGTAAATCTCCTCAAATAATCTGACAGATTAATCCTCAAGCTGCTTCCACTTCTAAAGCTCCTCTCCTTTCTACTTTTTATGACCCGCACCCGAATGATCGGGACACTAGTATCTGGTACGTCTAACCTACGCCACAACATCGGCGGTAGAACGATGTCTAAGTCATCAAAATTAACTATCAATGTCACATAGTAATATCCAACTCCATACAGAGATAATGATATACATCAATAAAATATACTCAGTCACATACTAAGGAAGAAAGGTACGATATGATAATAAGCACAAGAATTAAATCCAAGTCTAACAAGTCTAAACAATATATCAAGTCTAAATCCAAATAAATAACCCAAGTGTATCAACTAACTGTCGGAAACAAATCCGGTACCAAAATATGAAATGCTAACTAACTAGCTAAGCAATCTCCGAGATAGACACTCCCGTAACTATACCAAGCTCCTTCATAATGAGTAGGACCACTCCTCCATATTGATTCCTAAAAATGTTATCTAGTCAGGATTGGGACTAAGCACATAAGCTAACTATATTAAATAATTTTTTACACAAGTTGGCAACCTTGCATGCACAAACTAGTTGTCAAGTTGCCAGAACACCTAGTCTATGCGCAACGAAATTTTGTGCATGAAACAATAATTATTTTAGTAATTTTTACTAATTAAAAATAATTACATAAATTAACTTATATTGATTTCAGTTTTAATTGATGTCGACATGCATGCTTGAGAGGCTACATGCATGTCCGAAGTATAATTTAGCGTTGTTGTGAGTTTTGCGACATCGTGTCATATCTACGTATGTATAGGAATATGCGTATCGAAATCATGTAATTGCCTAAATGTACGTATGATAACACGATGTATGAGACCCTTACGACGTTATAGACAGTAGCATGATATGTGTTTATTTAGCATGTTATCCTATTCCATGCGACTGCCAGATTGTTGGCACGAACGTCACAATACTAGTTGACGTAGTGCAATGATCTTACCCTTTTATATTAGTTTATTAGCTTATGATTATTGATTATAACATGTTATAATAGGGAAACTTAGATCCGCCACACTTTTGGTTGAGGATATCAGTCAGGCGGCATCGTAGCAACCGGCAACATGCAAGTGTACCTTGCCATGATGTATCACAATTCCTTGTTTATTTATTTATTTATTATTGTTATTTGTTATTTATGATGGATATGTGGTTACCCTAGGGCCAATATACGATACTTTGTGTCCGAACAAGATTCGGGTGCCGACGTCCATCAATAGAGTCGAGTATCGTAGATGGAGAGTCATTACCTCGAACCCATGATACGTGCTTGTATTCTTTGCATGATATACCATAAGACACTTGACACGAACTCATGTGACAGAATCTTTCTTGACAGAATCTTTCTTGATATATTCTTGGTGTATGGATTCTATATAGGGATTACAGGAGTCGTCACAGAATACTTTTTTATACAGTACTATGACTCGTTGTGATAGTTTGAGGTCTTAATCTCACCAGCTTGTAACATGATACGTGAGATTACATGGAAGGAAAGAGTCTACATTGTACTTTGGGCAAAGATTTATATACATGCATACCTTAGTCTCTGTAGCAGAGCTTTGGTGATATTTACATGCGTACTCTAGGTTCCCTGATCAGGATCCTTGAGTGATATACTTGTCTACTTTGGGTTCGTGACACCGAGCCCTGAGTGATTATTATTATTATTATTAT
The DNA here is from genome assembly GCA_036927795.1 of Iris macrosiphon. Lineage (NCBI taxonomy): Eukaryota > Viridiplantae > Streptophyta > Magnoliopsida > Asparagales > Iridaceae > Iris > Iris macrosiphon. Next base: position 177,452,955 of record JAYESA010000007.1, on the reverse strand, counting down.
TATTATTAGACTTCTTGGGGTTTACACACAGAGCCTTGAGAGTCTCCTGCCTGAGTATGAGTGATTCTCTCACTTGCATAGAAGTTAGATGGTTATAATAGTTTACCCTTGCGCTCTATATTATATTACTGTTTTACTTCTGGCATGCTGTTTCTTGTACCTTGTTATGTCCCTCTAAGGAACTGGTCCCTTTCTAGTTTTGCAGCATTGACCGTTGAGTAGTTTTTTGGAGCTGTTGATGCGTTTCGTCTCGTCATGTAGGCATTGGACTTAGGTACTGTTATCATTTCTACTGCAGTTATGTTTGTCATTTCTCGTTACTTATTTCTCCTGATATGGTCTAATTTTATAGACTCATATTTCTTTCTCGAGTCTATTCGAGCTTATGTGTTATTGGCTTTTAAATGAACTTGTGCGAGCTACTCGGAAGAACGTATTTTAGACCCAAATCTCAGGAAAGGCTCAAACATCAGTCCACAAGAGAAGAGGCCATCAACAAGGTGTTGTGACTACTCATGGTGTTGCGACTACTCATGTTCTAGTACACAGTTCATTGTCAATGAAGAAGATTGCACATGTGTCACACGAAAACAACATACTCGATCCAGAATCGAACTATTAATTTGAAGGTGGTCGGAGCCGGGTCATCGATCAATTGATGCAGGGTAGCTTGGAAAGTTTTCCAAGATACACAATAGAATTTAGGAAGAGAAGTAGAAGAGACAACAATTTTTTTAGTGAAGGTGTGATAGAATATAAGAAAGTTCATTCACTCAACTCATTGGTTACATATAGGGACAAAACTATCTACTAAAAAATGGGGCCATGGCCACCCCCATAGGTAAATGTCATGGTAAACTTTTAAGTGTAAATATATTTGTCTCATTTGCTTATAATATGTATAATTTAACTTTATTTTTTGATAAATGAATACTTATTGTGTCTTATTTTATATTGTATTTAGAGCTTCAAAAATTAAGGGGGAGAAATGGATGATATTAAGGACAATATATTTTACTTTTATGGAAAAAACTCAGTTCTAATAAATTTATGGCATTCAACCTTAATATTAAATTCTGATTTCGTCCCTGCTTTTATATTTGGGTTTTAAGTGATTTTATTCTCATTGTTTTTGTGTCCCATCTAAAATATTTTTGGCTCTTTTTATAGACATACAACTCAACCATGAAGACAACACAAATAATTGACAAAAATAAACAAGTAATCCTAAGTAAGATAAAGCTCACTACTGGTAACTGAAGGTAAATAAAATAATAACAAGGGAAACACATAAATAATTATGGGAGTAAAGCTTGCTATTCAAAGATGGTAAAGGAGTTAAGAAAAATATCTATTATGTGATAACTAGATCTCAAATTCTTAACAAAATAATCTTGTGCGCATATAGAAAAAAGAAAAAAAACATAGTCCCAATCTCGAGCATATCTTCATCACTTGACTTTGTGGAATCTGTGGATATGGCCTGATCCCGTCATAATGAAATTTATTTTATGGTACTAACCTAATGGTATTTTCCCTTAATTTGTATATGTACAATGCACTAGGCTTGCATCTCATGAGTGACTCTCTCGACTCAACTAGCTCGCAGGCCTACTCATGCTCAAAATTCAACACTATCTTCAAGGTCCGAGTTCGAAAATTCTATCTCAGCTAGTATATATATAGGCTGGCTTTTTCAACCATGCAATGTCAGGGTTCTTGCGTCTGGACCCTTAATTGGGGCCATATTTAATTAACCATTTTGATGAAATACATGGTTATTAGTGTCCGTTTGGTGTGCTAGGTCGAATAACGTAATGTAATTGACATCCCATTGTCAATCTAATCCGGGCGTTTGATTGGAGCAAAAAAAAACTTGATTGAATTATATAATTTTCTTTTAAAACCAACTATGTCATAAAACTCATGTAATCGCTATTACATTACACCTTAAAACTTATAAACTTAAAAAATAAAACAAAAAGTAACTAATTTTTTTAAAATCACTTTATTTTTTTCTTTTTACTTACTATTATTTGTTTATTTATTCGTATCCTTTTTTTATTTTTTTAAATTTTCTAAAAAAATTTAGAGAAATTTTGATTTACCCCCAACTTTTTTTTACCGATATTCAGGGTGCACTCCACAGTTTTTCTATAATGTACAAGTTCTCCCACTTTTGACGGAAATCGTCAAGTCATGACGGTCAACTGCTTGACCAAATTTTTTTGACCAAAATATCCATCTTATTTCTCTTTTCTCTCACCCCCTCTCCAGCGGGCAGGCTGCCGTGGCTCCCTCCCCCCCTCCCAGCCACCGGTCCCCCTCCTCCCCTTCCCTATCACCGCCCCCTTCCCTGCCCCTAGTCAACAGTAGGGACAGTTGCCTCGCGCGCACCGCCACGCCGCTGCTCGCGCACCGACGCACTACTCGCCGCTGCTTGCGCACCGCCGCACTGCTCGCCGTTGCTCATGCGCCACTTCTATTGCTACTGCTGCTGCGGGAGAGCCGGGGGGGGGGGGTTGTGGTGCCTTGTTCCCCCTTTACGGGAAGCGCGACTAAGAAATACTAATTGATATCGTTTGATCGGGATAGATTGAATCAAGATCTTATCCTCGTTATGGATTTGCTTCTTCGGATCGATTTCCATATTCAGTGGACCGCGTCCCAAGGATGGACTTAGCGGCAGAGTCAAGAGGGACCTCTCCGCTGTAAGTTTTCTTGCCTTGTTTTTGCTGTCGCCTTGTTGCTTTTGTGCTTTTGAGTTAGTTTTTAAATTTGCGTTTTCTTGAACGGTTTTGATGGATTCGTTGAATTGTATTTCATTCCGAGATTGGAAAAAGGAGAAGTGGTATTAATCATCTGTTCGTGGCAATGCAGGTGATCGTGCAGTAGACGTCGTACGAGCGGAGTCTTGAAGTGCCTCTTTTCTTTTCTTTCTTCAACCAACATGCCAGTGGCTATAATTCAATTCAGTTGACCCTTCTTCCAAGTCTTTACATTTAAAATCTTTTTTTCTTGATTATTCTGATCAAACGATACCATAATAACTAAAATATGTCAAGATAAAGAGGAATAGACTTAGATTACTTTATGCTTGTCAATCAACTTGTGAACGGTTACCTTGTTGCATGCTAGTTTGTTTAGAATATTCTTCATAATGCTTCAATTCTAGTTATACTTCTTCTTTAATCGTGCTTTGTATAAAACACATCTTGCTATGCAATAAACTGATCAGGGAGACTATGCAAAACAGATCATGCTATGTAACTGTCTCGTGCTCATATTGCCTTAAATTGCATCAAGTAATAACTTAATATAGACGTCGTTTGATCACGGACAACTTATGCACAAGGTTTCTGGTTTCCGCGGACGGTCGCCGGGGCACTGGGACCGATCCGATCCGGACGGAGCGATCTGTATAGTCGTCTGTTATGGACGGAATGCTATGTAGCGGGGCTCGCCACCTGCGTTGTATATCATTCTCGTCTAGAGACTATAACTCATCCTTTATGGCATCATGTCAGTGATCCCCTCGTATATTTAAATTGTGCAAGCTAACTATGTCTTCATGGCAGGGAAGGTCATGGTAAGTATTGTGCAGGTATTTCAGACGGGAATATAAAAGTCTTGTGGTATATTTATTTTAGTAAATTTCTATATCTAATAATTGCTTGTAAAATGAACTAAGCCAATATAGAAAGACCACAAAATAACTTGAATGTTTAATATAAACAATATGTTGATTGTTATAGTTAGGTTAGCTCGCCTTCACCAGTGGATTTCGATGTAGTGACCCTCGTTGCAACAGGTTCCCCGCACCAAGGAGATCCTGCAAGAAACTAAAGCGACTTTCCAATACAGTCCACCTACCGGTACGCCCTGATCGTGCCTTCAAGAAGCGTTTTGAAGTTTCCAGGAGCTCGTGCACAGACTTATGCAGCTCCGTGGAAAGGCGATAGCTTCGCCAGAAGGTGTCTTTTTCTTTGAAATTTTAGTAAAATGATGTAATGTACAGGATGACTATCTTATTTTGAGTCCACTTTTGTAAGCCCGTGCGGCAATTATCTGACTCGTTCAAGAGTTTGTAAAAAGATGTTCATTATCAATAAAGAGAACTTTTTTATGCTTCAACATTGTGTTTCAATTATCCGCGTACTCTGAATATGTGCTCGTTATATAAAATACCTTGGCCTTGTGAGTTTCATAACCTAGGCACGCACGGTGTCATGCCCGGGGGACTACTATTGATTCTGCGGAATCGGGGCTTGACATATTGGTATCAGAGCACAGCTTCAAGTTCCTTTGACCCTCACGCTAGAAAAATTCCTTTAACAAATCAATTCCCTATGCGAACTCTTGAACTCGTTTGGCCAAAATAAGATACATTCCATACAATGAGTCCTAATACACTATGAGCCTATATAGGTTACCTTCTTTTGAAGGAATGACTCAAGCGCAAGCATCAGCGCTAGCACAAAGAGAGGTACAAGCCCAGGAAAGTAGTTTCGGGACCTCGACAAGTTCCAAAAGCCAGCGATCCATGCCCCATGTCGACCCGATTGAATGAATAATGCGGATGCTTGAAGAAATCCAGCAGAGGGATGAGACACGCTATGTGTCACCCTCACATTTTTAATCAAGGATAGTTTGGTAATTGACATGGGTATTTTATTTTTAGAATTAATTGTATTTAAATATTGTGCATACGTATTAATTATTTGTTATATTATTTATTTATTATTAGATGCTAGATTATTTTAGACTTGTGTAGTGGACCTAACCATTTTATTTAGTTGCATGAACCAACATTATATATTGGTTATATTGAGCCCATTAATTAGGCCCATTGTTAGGAGGATGGATTAATTAGTGAAACCATTAGACTAGAACCTTCCCTCCTTAATTAATTTTTTCATGAGAGGCTCTAAGGGGTAAATAGGATATTTCATATTGCTTGGGGGAGGGGTATATGGTCGGCCACCATTAGGAGGAGAGAGAGTGTCTCTCTCATTTCAATTTTTATTTCCTTTAGATCTAGTTTTCCCTCTTTCCAAATTTTCTTCATTCCCTCATCAATTCTCCACCAATTTTTTCACAAATTCCTTCCCTATTTCTCAATTGAGACTACTACAACAAGAATCTATAAGAAGAAAGCAAGGAGCAACAAAGAGGAGGCCAAGATCTACAAGGAGAGGAGCTACATTTTAATTTAGGGATTTTCATTAGGAATCCATCTCCCAATAGGTACATTTTAGTTTTTTCTCTTCTAGTAGACTTTAAATCTAAGATTTAACCATGAGAAATTACCCCACATGCATAGACTACCCATAGCAATTGGTTTTAGGTTCATAGGAGACCTGTGGTGGAAGTTATATGCATTTTGGTGTCAATTTTGGGAAAAATTCGAGATTGACACATGTAGTGTTTGTCATTTGGTCAAATAGATCAATATGACACATGATTGATTTCTTGTGACTAGTATCGTATCCATAATTGGATACGTGTAGACCGTATCTCGTCAATTTAGCCTAATTTTTGGGAGTTTTCCTCCGACACGGGAACTTGTGCAAATCATATCTTGACACGGACACGTAGTTGACCTAATTATTATACGTATTATTCATATTTAATGTATTAGACTTGCTCGTGTCCTCCGGAATGCATTTTATTGTGTGTTGGATCCGTATCGCAAGCGTATCATAGAATTAGTGTGATACGGGTGCGGTGCACTCCACGTGTTTGGTTTATGGTCCTCATTTCTATATGTGCTTGTGTATTTATATATGTATCATATTATATGGTATATATATATATATATATATATATATATATATATATATATATATATATATATATATATATATATATAAGTGTGTATTATGTGATATTATGTATAGGTGTATCTATATAGCTATATGTGTATGTTTATATGTCTATGTGTATTTATACCTATATGTATATATAGGGATGGGTGTTTATATATAAATACATATAGGTGTAAGTGTATGTGTTATATATATGTGTGTGTTTATATATGATTGTATATATATATATATATATATATATATATATATATATATATATATATATATATATATATATATATATATATATATATATATATGCATATAGATTGATACTTATATAGGTATATATATATGTATGTTTAGGTGTGTGAGTGTGCTATGTATATGTGTTTGAATGTGTGAGTGTGTGAAATAGTGAATGAGAGTTCAGTGGCATAGCAGAGCAGTATCAGTGAGCAGTCACTGCAATCACTGCAGTAGAGGTATCAGTGCTCGTAAGTGAGGAAGAGCAGTAGTATCACTGCACGGTGCAATACCTCAATATTAGCACCAGTGTTGATCAGCAAGAGGGAGGTAAAACAATCGACCAAGGTAGCAGTTCAGTAAGGAGGATGTGTAGCACTCACCTGTAGTCTCAAGCATCACTGTGCAATGTAGGGGGAGCAGTTGCAGTCCCCAACTGCATTGATGTAGTCCCGAGCAGTTGTAGCTATAATGAGTGATAGTGTGCAACAAACACACTACAACAGTGCCACAACACAGAGCTCGTGCACTGGGCATCAGACAACAGGGAACCTGCACAAGAGAACTCAACAGTGCAGTTAGTGCACAGCCAAACCACCATCTCAGTTTCAGTATCAAACCATCAGCACAGTTTAACAGAAATACCTCGAGGCAGTTCAGCAGCTCGAGCGAAAGGGGGAGATGCAGTGAAACACTCATCCACTGCTCAGTGAGAGTATCAGGAGGTATCTGCAAAAGTGTAGTAACAGTGTATCTGTTAGGTAGTTTCAAATGCACTATTAGTGTTCAATGAGTATTTGGGTTTATGAGTTATTGGGTACTTGAGTGGTTTAGTTTAGTTAGATTAGTTAAGAGTATCAGTTAGTTAGAATACTAATTAGTACAGTTAGTTAATAATTAGTATAAATAGATAGCTAGTTATATATATACTTGTTATATGATAGGTAGTTGATATATATTATAGTACTTAGTATATATTAGTGTATTAGTTGAGGATTATATATGTATTAGCTATATTCATGAGGTTTTGAATTACCTTGGGATACCAAGGTAATATCAAGGTATTGGGTCGATACTCAAGGTATTGGATTTGAGTATCGGGATAGGTGTGAGGTAGTGCGATACACATTGGTGCAAGGCCAATGTATCATATTTTTATTTAATTTTTTATAGATAATATGTGTATTGGCTTGTATATATATCAAAACTATTATTTTTATATATTGAAATTTGCATATCTTAGGATACGGCTTTTTGAGTATTTCTTAGTATCATAGATTAGCTAGTATAGCTTAGTTTCATAGTATATCGACCTAGTGTCTTAGTGTTAGACTCTTGCAACCTAGAATTAGATGGTTTGACTTAGAAATGGCTTTATGACCTAGCATTACATCAATTTAACTTATTTCCATTTTGAAACTTGTATTGATGCAACATACCATATCTAGGTCTGTGTGACACCAGCTTGGGCATCGAGAGACACACCTTTCTCAGGACTTCAGACGATTACATTCTCTGACATTTTTTATTATGTTGATTATTACTATGATTCTAGTTGTAGTGTATGCTTGATTCTGATATTGTAGATACACGGACTAGTACCATAGATACCTGTCATGAGGAGTCGTGATTAGAATCTATCATGCTAGCTGGGGACGGAGAAATATTAGCAAGATTATATGGTCATACTCCACTTTACATGCATCATAGCTCACCCCACATATCACGTAGGGTATAGCCTAACCATTTACATGCCTCATAGCCTGTTATATATGATTAGTCTGACTATTGCTCGCATCATAGCTAACCATATGGTTAGCCTGACCTCACATGTATCATAGACAATCATATATAACAAGCCTGATCTAGTCCCAAGGCGAACATATAGCAAACTGATATTTCATAATACTTAGCTAGAATTTCTATTCTTTATTCCAGTTCACTCATTTCTAGCATTCACATATATCTGTTCATTGCTAGTTAGTACTATTGTTGATTACATGTCCCTCCAGTATTCCTTATTTTTTAGTTTTTCTTCATCATGTATTCCTTTACACTGTTTTATAGTTTTTATTAATATAATTGAAACTGTTGTTTAGTGTTTATACTTTTCTCCAATCATGACTGGATATATATTTTTCCAGATGATTGGCTAATAGAGTAGTGTCCCACATTCTACGGGCCGCAGGATGGCGTATCTCTAGAGGATACTTCTATAAACCAGGAGGACTTAGTTGTAGAGCCCGAGGAGGTTTAGTTTATATATGTGTTCGCATGTATTAGACTATTTATGAAAATTCACAGTTTGTATATTATTTTAGACTTGTGGATTATATCTTGTTCTTTCCTTCGCTATTACATTCCTGCTTTATCTTCCTTAGTTTGTTTTGTGATTGAGATTAGTTATACTTGTGAGATACCATATTGTTCCTTCATTTGGAGTTGAGATGATTGACATGTACCATATTATATTGTTGAGATGTTAGATAGTTAGAAATGACCCAGACAACGTTCTACCACCGATGTTGCGGCGTAGGCTGGGCGTACCCACATACTCATGCCCGAATATCTAGGTGCGGGTCGTGATACTTTTTTAGTGGTGGCCCATGCGTGTCTAGATTCACAAGTAGTACGATTCATAGTGGTGCTCGCCTAGGGTACTTCTACGAGCCTGCTTTAGGAAATATGATTTAGGCTGAGAGTTTGCTCAATTACAACTAGGAAATTTCTAATTTTATATTGCCAATCTGAATAATTATTTTTCTTAAATTTTTATTGTCCTTCTTTGATAATATCATATATGTTATCTTAATTGATTCTTTTCGATCTGTCTTCAGGATTCCACCGAAGACTAGGTCGTTGAGGTTGGGACCCACAGCTTCAGAGAGGTCTGCCACCTCTCAACCTGACACTCAGACAGCTGGAGTTTCTCCTACCTCTCCTGTTCATATGGGTATTTTTGTAGTTTTCGGGGGTCCTCCTCCCCCACCTGTCCATAGGGTTGCCCCGGCTGTTACGGAGCACCTTCCACCACCACCAACTCTGTTTCCCAGAGGTATGCCCGTTGACGGGCACAGATGTTAGTACTAATCCAGGGCATGATAGATGCTCAGTAGACGTCGGCAGAGGCTCAAAGAGTTCAGGCTGAGGCACAGAGAGTGCAGGCAGAGGAGCACCAAGCACAGACGGAGCTGATAAGGGAGAGCATAGAGAATGCTCATTAGCTGGCTCTCTAGGCTCTGGAGAGAGCCGCACAACAGCAGCAACATCTGGGTCAGCAGCATCAGAGGCCAGACACTATAGTGGAATTCAAGAGGATGATGCCTCGGGAGTTCAAGGGCATCGAGGGGATACTTTACGCCGACGATTGGCTAGAGGACATAGAGAAAAACTTGCGCTTGGCACAGATTTTGGAGAGTCTACAGATCGAGATCGCCGGTAGCCAGATGTTCGATATCGTGCTGACTTGGTATCATACGGAGCTGAGACTTACTGTTAGAGGACTTACTTGGGAGGCTTTCAAGGAGCTTTCCAAGGAGAAGTTATTTTCCAATGTGGCCCTGGGAGCCTTGGAGAGTCAGTTCCATGACTTGGTCCAAGAAAATATGTCGATCGACGAGTACGCCACAGAGTTTTGCCGTTTGAGTCATTTTGCGTCATCGATGATTCGGGACCCAGGAGACCGAGCCCAAAAATTCAGGAAGGGGCTGATGAGAGAGATCATGTCTCGCACTTCTGGACGTCGCACTGCTACCTTTGAGGGCATTCTAATGGATGCCCAGATTGTTGAGGATGATTTGAACCTCAGGCCCAAGAGAGGATGCGACATTTCTGGAGAAGCGAGTGGTAGCATGGGACCGGCCAAGCATCCCCACTTTCAGTAAGAATAGATACCATATTAGCATCAGCATCAGTAGCACCAGGCACCAGCTCGAGGATACGTCCAGCAGCAGCAACAACGCCAGAGGCAGACCTAGCCTGCTGTCCAGTGTGCATACTGCGGGAAGGCACGACACACGAGAGACATCTACAAGAAGAGGCTGGGTACATATTTGTCTTGTGGATCGTCAGCACACCAGTTGAGAGACTGCCCATCTATATAGATTCGTCCAGGTCAGAGAGGAGTAGCCGCTCAGAGGGGACCTGCCAGAGTACCTACTGTACCAGGAGACCAGCAGAGGGGACCTCCACTTTCGCCACAACAGTAGAGGTTTTTCCAGCAGCAGCAGTAGCAGAGAGGTGCACCCTTGGGACGAGCGTATGCCATGACGATTGAGGAGGCCGAGCCAGCAGGAGACGTGATTTCAGGTTCAGTTCTTCTCGATTCTATTCCATCACTTGCATTATTCAATTTTGGCACTTCCCACAGTTTCATGTCTGTATCTTATGCTCTTAAGCATCATTTAGAGACAGAACCTTTAGATAGGACTTACAAGATTACGACTGACGGAGGCATTATCCTAGTTAGTGATTATTACAAGAACCAGAGGATTTCATTAGGAGGCCGAGAGTTGAGTGTGTGCTTACTCGTAATGCCACTTTCAGGATACGATATTATACTTGGAATGGACTGGTTGAGTAGACACCATGCTACTATAGATTATTATGGAGGCAGAGTGATATTTCGACCACCAGGAGAGCCAGAGTTCGAGGTCGCCAGAGGAGCAGCGGAGTAGAGCAGGGGCACTTTTTGTGGAGCCAGGATGGAGGAAGAGGAGTTGCCACATCCTCTGATTGCAGAGTTCCTTGATATCTTTCTAGAAGAGTTGCCAGGTTTGCCGCCAGACAGAGATGTCGAGTTCTCTATAGACTTGGTGCTAGGAGCGGAGCCCATATCATAACACGTCTATAGGGTCAACAACAATGAACTGGCAGAACTGAAGAAGCAGGTTGATGAGTTGCAGGACATGGGCTTCATCAAATCTAGTTCATCACCATGGGGAGCTTCGGTATTATTCGTACCGAAGAAGGATGGGTCGGTACGCATGTGTATCGACTATAGAGCTTTGAACAACCTCACTATTAAGAATAAATACCCACTACCGAGGATAGATGATCACTTCGATCAGTTGAGCGGAGCGAAGGTATTTTCAAAGATAGACTTGAGGTCAGGCTACCACTAGGTGAAGGTAAAAAGAGAAGACATTCCGAAGATAGCTTTTCGGACCCATTATGGACAGTTTAAGTTCTTGGTGATGCCATTTGGTTGGCCAATGCCCCGACAATATTCATGAACCTGATGAACAAGGTGTTTCATCAGTACCTGGATTATTTTGTTGTAGTCTTCATTGATGATATTCTGAAATATTCGAAGACCCCAGAGGAGCATGATCAGCACTTGAGGATAGTTCTGGAGACCTTAAGAAAGGAGAAGCTGTATGGCAAGCAATCAAAATATGAGTTCTTCTTTGATAAGGTTGAATTCCTTGGGCATGTTATTACCGGGGATGGAATCTCAGTGGATCCAAAGAAAATTTTAGCAGTTGAATCATGGTCTACCCTGAGTTCAGTAGTAGAGATCAGGAGTTTCCTTCGATTGGCTGTCTACTACAGGAGGTTTGTACAAGACTTCTCCAGAATTGTAGAGCCGATGACTAGACTGACCAGGAAGGATGTGGATTTTTTCTGAACGGAGGATTGTCAGGCCACATTTGATGAGCTGAAGAATAGATTGATGACAGCTTCAGTTTTGACGTTGCCATCGGGGACATGTAGATTTACTATCTACAGTAATGCTTCAGGGAGGGGTTTGGGTTGCGTTCTTTAGCAGTACGAGAAGGTGATTGCCTATGATTCCAAGAAATTATGCCCTCATAAAAAGAACTCCCCCACCCACAATTTGGAGTTGGCAGCGGTTATCTTTGCTCTAAAGCTGTAAAAAAACTATCTGTACGGAGAGCATATGGAGATCTTCACAGACCATAAGAGCTTAAAGTACATGTTTAGATAGAAAGAGATAAACATGAGACAGAGGAGGTGGTTGGAGTTAATGAAAGACTTCAATATTTTATTGCAGTACCACCCATGAAAGGCTAACATAGTCGCGGATGCTTTGAGTAGGTATCCCGTGGCTATGTACTTGATGAGAGACAGACATTTATTGGCCGATCTTAACAGTTTGGGCATTGAGGTATTAGTTCCTGGAGTTGCAGCTAAGATATGGGGACTCCAGATACAGTCTAAGCTGATAGACCGGATCAGAGCCGGACAGTACAAGGAGGAGTCTCTGAGGAGCATTAGAGCACAAGTTCAGATGGGGCTGGCAAAAGACTTCACTATTGCTGATGATGGGTTATTACGGCATGGTACTAGGATATATGTGCCGAGTGGGGAGCTGCGCGAGGAGGTTTTGCAGGAGGCGCATCGCTCTTAGTACTCGATGCATCCAAGTGCTAACAAGATGTATCAAGACCCAAGGGAGCACGTATGGTGCTATGGTATGAAGCACGAGGTAACACGCTTTGTATCCCGATATTTACTGTACAAGCAGGTAAGGGCGGATGGACAGCGGCCAGGTGGATTGCTTCAGCCTTTACCCATCCCTGAGTGAAAGTGGGAGCACGTGACTATGAATTTTATTTTAGGGATTTTGCATTTTTCGGAAGGAAAGGACGCGATTTGGGTCATCTTGGATAGGTTGACCAAATCAGCCCACTTCTTACCATTCAAAGTGGATACACCGACAGAGAAGCTAGCAGAGATGTATATACGTCAGATTGTCAGATTACATGGGGTTCCTGTGAGTATCATCTCGGATTGTGATAGTCATTTCATTTTCTACTTCTGGAGGGGTTTGCAAGCTAGCTTGGGCACTCAGCTCAAGTTCAGTACCGTATATCACCCCCAGACAGACGGGCAGTCTGAAAGGATTATTCAGACTCTCGAGGATATGCTACGCACTTGTGTTCTAGATCTCGGAGGTTCTTGGGAGGATCATCTACACCTGGTAGAGTTTGCTTACAACAACAGCTACTAGGCCAGTATTAAGATGTCACCATTCGAGGCTCTATATGGAATGGAGATATCGTACACCGTTATCTTGGGATGATGTCGGAGAGAGAGAGAGAGCCTTATTGGAACCAGAGATGGTCGTGGATACAACAGAAAATATGAAACTCATCAGAGACAGACTTCGAGTGGTGCAGGATAGACATCGGCATTGGGCCGACAGCCATAGTAGACCCTTGGAGTTTGAGGTTGGCGATTTGGTGTCCTTACTAATTTCTCTGACATGGGGCATGATTTATTTTGGTGAAGGCGAAAAGCTTAGTCCATGGTACATCGGACCTTTCGGTATTTTTGTGAGGGTCAGTACAGTGGCCTACATACTAGACTTGCCGCATGTACTAGAGGGAGTACATGACATGTTCCACGTGTCACAGCTGAGATGGTACATGGCGGATCCTAGTCACGTACTAGATCACTCGGAGATCGAGGTTGGTCCAACTCTTAGCTATCCAGAGCAGCCAGTTGAGATTCTGGATCGGAGAGAGAAGGTGCTGAGGAACCAGACCATTCCTTTGGTGTGCATCGTGTGGAGGTATCACTCACTAGGAGAGAGTACCTGGAAGCAAGAGACCAAGATGCGCGAGCGATATCCATATCTGTTTGAGTCGTGAGGTATAATCCTTTCTTGTATTGTATTGTTTGCTTTTGGTAGTTAGTTTTTTCCTTAATTTCAAGGATGAAATTTTTTTAAGGTGGGTAGGATTGTCACCCTCACATTTTCAATCAAGGGTAGTTTGGTAATTGACATGAGTATTTTATTTTTAGAATTGATTGTATTTAAATATTGTGCATACGTATTATTTATTTATTGTATTATTTATTTATAGTTAGATGCTAGATTATTTTAGACTTGTGTAGTGGACCTAACCATTTAATTTAGTTGCATGAACCAATATTTTATATTGGTTAGATTGAGCCCATTAATTCGGCCCATTGTTAGGAGGATGGATTATTTAGTGAAACCATTAGACTAGAACCTTCCCTCCTTAATTAATTTCTTCATGAGAGATCCCAAGAGGTAAATAGGACATTTCACATTGCTTGGGGGAGGGGGTATATGGCCGGCCACCATTAGGAGGAGAGAGTGTCTCTCTCATTTCGATTTTCATTTCCTTTAGATCTAGTTTTCCCTCTTTCCAAATTTTCTTCATTACCTTAACAATTCTCCACCAATTTCTTCACAAATTCCTTTCCTATTTCTCAATTGAGGCTACTACAATAAAGATCTACAAGAAGAAAGCAAGAAGCAACAAAGAGGAGGCCAAGATCTACAAGGAGAGGCGCTACATTTCAATTTAGGGATTTTTATTAGGAATCCATCTCCCAATAAGTATATTTTAGTTTTCTCTCTTCTAGTAGACTCTAAATATGAGATTTAACCATAAAAAATTACCCCACAGGAATAGGCTACCCATAGGAATTGGTTTTAGGTTCATAGGAGACTTATGGTAGAAGTTATGTGCATTTTGGTGTCAATTTTGGGGAAATTCCGAGATTGGCACATGTAGTATTTGTTATTTGGTCAAATAGATCAATATGACATATGATTGATTGCTTGTGACTAGTGTCGTGTCCACAATTGGATACGTGTAGGCCGTATCTCGTCAATTTGGCGATACAGATTATTTTTGGGGGTTTTTCTCCGACATGGGAACTTGTGCATATAACATCTTGACACGGCCACGTAGTTGACCTAATTATTATACGTATTGTTTATATTTAATGTATTAGACTTGCTCGTGCCCTCTTGGATGCGTTTGGTTGTGTGTTGGAGCCGTATCGCAAGCGTTTCATAGAATTAGTGTGATACGGGTGCGGTGCACTCCACGTGTTTAGTTTATGGTCCTCATTTTTATATGTGCTTGTGTATTTATATATGGATGATATTATATGATATATATATATATATATATATATATATATATAGTATTATGTGATATAGTGTATAGGTGTATCTATATAGCTATATGTGTATGTTTGTATGTCTATGTGTATTTATACCTATATGTATATATAGGTATGAGTGTTTATATATAAATACATATAGGTGTAAGTGTATGTATGATATATATATGTGTGCTTATACATGATTATATATATATATATATATATATATATATATATATATATATATATATATATATATATATATATATATAGTAGTGATAGTGTATACATATATATAGTAGTGAGAGTGTATACATATATATAGTAGAGAGAGTGTATATGTATATATAGAGTTTGATACATGTATATAGAGGGAGGAGTATATATATATGTGCATATAGATTGATACTTATATAGGTATATATATATGTATGTTTAGGTGTGTGAGTATGCTATGTATATTTGTTTGTGTGTGTGAGTGTGTGAGCTAGTGAGTGAGAGTTCAGTGGCTTACAGGGTAGTATCAGTGAGCAGTCACTGAAGTAACTGAAGTAGAGGTATCAGTGCTTGTGAGGGAGGAAGAGCAGATGTATCACTGTACAATGCAACACCTCAATATTAGCACCAGTGTTGTTCAGCAAGAGGGAGGTACAGCAATCGACCAAGGTAGCAGTTCAGCAAGGAGCCTGTGCAGCACTCACCTGCAGTCTCAAGCATCATTGTGCAATACAGGGAGAGCAGTTGCAGTCCCTAACTGTATTGATGCAGTCCCGAGCAGTTGCAGCTACAATGAGTGGCAGTGTGCAGCAAACACACTACAACAGTGCCACAACACAGATCTTGTGCACTGGGCATCAGACATCAGGGAACCTGTACAAGAGAACTCAGCAGCGCAGTCAGTGCACAGCCAAACTACCAGCTCAGTTTCAGTATCAAACCATCAACACAGTTCAGCAGAAATACCTCGAGGCAGTTCAGCATCTCGAGCAAAAGGGGGAGATGCAGTGAAACACTCATCCACTGCTCAGTGAGAGTATCAGGAGGTATCTGCACAAGTGCAGTAACAGTGTATTTGTTAGGTAGTTTCAAATACAGTATTAGTGTTCAGTGAGTATTTAGGTTTATGAGGTATTGGGTACTTGAGTGGTTTGGTTTAGTTAGAGTAGTTAAGAGTATCAGTTAGTTAGAATATTATTTATAACAGTTAGTTAATAATTAATA
This sequence comes from Iris macrosiphon, assembly GCA_036927795.1. NCBI lineage: Eukaryota > Viridiplantae > Streptophyta > Magnoliopsida > Asparagales > Iridaceae > Iris > Iris macrosiphon. The sequence goes on along the minus strand of JAYESA010000007.1, from coordinate 177,436,786 downwards.
TAAATAGATAGCTAGTTATATATATACTTGTTATATGATAGGTAGTTGATATATATTATAGTACTTATTATATATTAGTGTATTAGTGGAGGATTATATATGTATTAGCTATATTCATGAGGTTTTGAATTACCTTGGGATACAAAGGTAATATCATGGTATTGGGTCGATACTCAAGGTATTGGGATTGAGTATCGGGATAGGTGTGAGGTAGTGCGATACGTATTGGTGCAAGGCCAAGTGTATCATATTTTTATCTAATTTGTTATAGATAATATGTGTATTGGCTTATATGTATATCTAAACTATAATTTTTATATATCGAAACTTGAGTATCTTAGGATACGACTTTTTGAGTGTTTCTTTGTATCATAGATTAGCTAGTATAGCTTAGTTTCATAGTGTATCGACCTAATATCTTAGTGTTAGACTCTTGCAACCTAGAATTAGACGGTTTGACTTAGAAATGGCTTTATGACCTAGCATTGCATCAATTTAACTTATTTTTATTTTAAACCTTGTATTGATGCAACATACCATATATAGGTCTGTGTGACACCAGCTTGGGCATCGAAAGACACCTTTCTCAGGACTTCAGGCGAGTACATTCTTTGACCGTTTTTATTTGTTGATTATTACTATGATTCTAGTTGTAGTGTATGCTTGATTTTGACACTGTGGATACACGGGCTAGTACCATAGATAGCTGTCATGAGGAGTTGTGATTGGAATCCATCGTGCTAGCTGGGGACGGAGAAATATTAGCAAGATTATGTGGTCATACCCAACTTTACATGCATCATAGCTCACCCCACATATCACGTAGGGTGTAGCCTGACCATTTATATGCCTCATAGCCTGTTATATATGATTAGCCTGACTATTGCTTGCATCATAGCTAACCAGATGGTTAGCCTGACCTCACATGTATCATAGCCAATAATATATAATAAGCCTGATCTAGTCCCAAGCCGATCATATAGCAAACTGATATTTCACAACACTTAGCTAGAATTTCTATTCTTTATTCCAGTTCACTCATTTCTATCATTCATATATATCTGTTCATTGCTAGTTAGTACTATTGCTGATTACATGTCTCTCCAGTATTCCTTATTTTTCCAGTATTTCTTTATCATGTATTCCCTTATATTGTTTTATAGTTTTTATCAATATAATTGAAACTGCTGTTTAGTGTTTGTACTTTGCTCCAATCCTGACTGGATATATATTTTTCCAAACGATTGGCTTATAGAGCAGTCTCCCACATTCTACGGGCTGCAGGACGGTGTACCTTTAGATGATACTCCTATAGACCAGGAGGATTTAGTTGCAGAGCCCGAGGAGGTTTAGTTTATATTTGTGTTCGTATGTATTAGACTATTTGTGGAGATTCACAGCTTGTGTAATATTTCAGACTTATGGATTGTATCTTGTTCTTTCCTTCGCTATTATATTTGTGCTTTATCTTTCTTAGTTTATTTTGTGATTGAGATTAGTTATACTTGTGAGATACCATATTGTTCCTCCACTTGGAGTTGTGATGATTGACAGGTACCATATTATATTGTTGAGATGTTAGATAGTTAGAAATGACCCAGACAGCGTTCTACTGCCGATGCTGCGGTGTAGGCTGGGCGTACCCACGTGCTCGTGCCCGAATATCCGGGTGCGGATCGTGACACATTTTTAGTGGTGGCCCATGCAGGTCTAGATTCACAAGTAGTGTGATTCATAGTGGTGCTCGCCTAGGGTACTGCTATGATCCTGCTTTAGGAAATAGGATTTAGGCTGAGAGTTTGCTCAATCACAACTAGAAAATTTCTAATTTTATATTGCCAATCTGAATAATTGTTTCCTTTAAATTTTATTGTCCTTCTCTGATGATATCGTATCTGTTGCCTTAATTGATTCTTTTCGGTCTGTCTTCAGGATGCTACCGAAGACTAAGTCGTTGAGGTTGGGACCCGCAGGTTCTGAGAGGTCTGCCACCTCTCAACCTGACACTCAGACAGCTGGAGTTCCTCCTACCTCTCCTGTTCATTTGGGGGTTTCTACAGTTTTTGGGGGTCCTCCCCCCCACCTATCCAGAGGGTTGCCCAAGCTGTTATGGAGCACCATCCACTACCACTAACTCCATTTTTCGGAGGTATGCCCGTTGACGGGCACATTTGTTCGTATTGATCCAGGGCATGGTAGATGCTCAGAGGACATCGACAGAGGCTCAATTAGTTCAGGCTGAGACGTAGAGAGTGTAGGCAGAGGCGCACCAAGCACAGACGGAGATGATGAGGGAGAGCATGGAGAATGCTCATCAGGTGGCTCTCCAGGCTGTGGAGAGAGCCGCACAGCAGCATCCTGGCCAGCATCATCAGAGGCCAGGCACTATAGTAGACTTCAAGAGGATGATGACTTGGGAGTTCAAGGGCATCGAGGGGATACTTTACGCTGACGATTGGCTGGAGGACATAGAGAGAAACTTGTGCTTGGCGCAGATTCCGGAGAGTCTGCAGATCGAGGCCGCCGGCAGCCAGATGTTCGATATCGTGCTGACTTGGTATTGTACAGAGCCGAGACTTACTGTTAGAGGACTTACTTGGAAGGCTTTCAAGGAGCTTTTCATGGAGAAGTTCTTTCCCAACATGGCCCTGGTAGCCTTGGAGAGTTAGTTCCATGACTTGGTCCAAGAAAACATGTCGGTCGACGAGTACGCCGTGGAGTTTTGCCGTTTGAGTCATTTTGCACCATCGATGATTTGGGACCAAGAAAACTGAGCCCAAAAATTCAAGAAGGGGCTGATAAGAGAGATCAAGTCTCGCACTTCTGGATGTCGTACTGCTACCTTCGAGGGCATTCTGATGGATGCCCAGATTATTGAGGATGATTTGGACCTCAGACCAAAGAGAGGACACGACGTTTCTGGAGGCGGCCTGTGACCTGATGCGGTGAGTCATGCAAGACGATTCAAAGGAGTCCTACGACATGCCATCAATGCGCACGTGGTCGTTCTCCAACACCTGACTATGCAGGAAGTTTTTAATAATGCCCTCTCCCTTGAACCGCAGTATCCTTCAGTTGCTTTCGGCACTGTGCATACTTCCAATCACAAGTGTCATAGCAACGCGGAAGGAAACACCGCTCAAAAGCGTCCAAATAACAATGGTCAACAGAAAAGGAATGCAAGGACATGTTGTACACACTGTAATAAGCCATGGCACACAACAAACGAATGTCACCTCAAGAACAGGTTATGCTTCAACTGTGGTGGCGAAGGCCACATATCGAAGGACTGTCCGCTCCCCTCCAAGATTCATCCTTAACATCCAAATTATGACATAGCACCTCAAGCCAACCGAACTGTGCCGTAGCAAGAGCGACGTCAAGCTCAAGGGCGGGTGTACACTTTGACACGGAAAGAGGCCCTATCATCGGACACCCTTGTGTCAGGTATATTACTTTTCAATAACATACTTGCTCGCGTGCTATTTGATTCTGGTGCTACGCATAACTTTATATCCACAAATTTTTTTATGGAAAACAAGATAGAAATGACACCATTGTATCTATACCTTAGTGTTAGCACCCTATCGGGCACGAAAATACTTGTTCATTCAGTATGTCAGGGCGGTCACGTCTGTATTGGGGGAAAGAAACTCTCACTCGATGGACTTAGTCCTAGATGTTCAGGATTATGACATCATATTGGGGATGGATTAGCTCGACGCTTGCTCATCAACTATCGAATGTGCAGAAAAACAGGTTATCTTTTGTCTACCTGGAGAGGCCGAGTTCTACTACATGAGTGGTTCAACAACAGATGCGTCAAGGACCTGTATAGTAATTTCTGCAATGTCACCTTGGTGGATGCTACACTCTGGATGCGAGGGATACTTAGTGTCAGTTCAGGACACGCAGCTGGATTGCGCAAACCTTGATTCTTCTTCCGTTGTGGCAGAGTTCCTTGATGTGTTTCTGAGCGAACTACCTGGCATGCCACCCGACCGAGAAATTGAGTTCACCATCGATACATTTCCAAAGCCCCATACCGAATGGCCCCTACTGAACTAAAGGAGTTAAAGTGCCAACTGCAAGAACTGCTTGACCGTGGATATATTCGTCCGAGCATATCTCCTTGGGGCGCACATGTACTATTTGTAAAGAAGAAGGATGGGACGTTGTGACTCTACATAGACTATAGAAAGCTAAATAAGGTCAATATCCGAAACAAATATCTCCTGCCCAGGATCAACGACCTCTTTGATCAGTTGTAAGGAGTGTCAACATTTTCAAAGATAGACCTTTGCTCTGGCTACCACCAATTAAAGATCAAGCCAGAGGACATACCAAAGTCAGTATTCCAGACCCGCTATGGCCATTATGAGTTTTTTGTCATGTCGTTCGGACTGATGAATGCCCCTGCCGCATTCATGGATTTGATGAACCCTATGTTCTGACCATTTATCGATAAGTTTGTGGTATTAATCATAGATGAAATCTTAGTGTACTCGAAGAATAAGGATGAATACGCAGGACACCTACTAATGGTGCTTCAAACTCTTTGAGACAATAAGTTATACACGAAGCTGAGCAAGTGTGAGTTCTGGTTGGACAGCATATCCTTCCTCGGGCATATGAAGGGTATCTCAGTCGACCCAAAAAAAGTTGAAGCCATCATGAAGTGGAAGAGTCCTGAGTCAGCCAGCGACATTCGGAGCTTCCTTGGTCTAGCAGGCTACTACAGGAGATTTATAAAAGATTTTCAAAGATCACCTCGCCTATGACTCATCTCACTCGGAAGGGAGTAACGTTCGCATGGACGAACGACTGTAAAGCTTTATTTATGGAGCTAAAGCAATGATTTATCTCAGCACCAATTCTTACCCTTTCAGACGGACCCGATTATTTTAAGATCTATAGCTACACCTCAGGAAAGGGTTTGGGATGTGTCCTTATGCAGAGAGACAAAGTGATAGCCTTTGAGTTAAGGCAGTTAAAGCCTCATGAAAGGAACTATCCAACGCACGATCTGGAACTTGCAGCGGTAGTGGTCGCGTTGAAGTTATGGCAGCATTACCTTTTTGGTGTATCGTACGAGATCTTTACGGATCACAAAAGCCTCAAATATATCTATACTCAAAAGGATTTAAATCTATGGCAACAATGTTGGCTTAAACTCCTTAGTGACTTTGACTTGATGATCAGATATACACCGGGAAAGGGTAACGTTGTAGCCGATGCGCTAAGTCGAGTGTTCGTCGGAAGCTTAGCTATCGATGACATGCTGCGAATGGATCTCGAAAGTTTGGACATTACACTCCGAATCAGATACAAAAAGGGGGCGCAGGTGGTTCAGTTGTGCCTCGAACCGAAATTGTTGGAGAAAGTTTAGTCCACTCATAAGGACGACCTGTTCTTAGAGAAGATGCAAAATCATATCTCAGCAGAAAAGACGACCGACTTTGCGGTGAGCACGGATGTAATAATGCGAATGAAGGAAAGATTGTGTGTTCCTAACAATACAAGCCTCAGAAAGGAGATACTTACTGAAGTCCAGTATGCGAGCTACACTTCACATCCAGGAAGCACGAAGATGTATCGAGACCTCTGCACGACATTTTGGTGGCACGACATAAAAAGGGATGTGGCACTGTTCGTGTCACAATGCATGGCTTATCAAAGAATAAAGGTCGAACACCAGAAGCCGGGCGGTGAGATGCAGAACCTTGCTATACCAGAGTAGAAATGGGAATACATAACGATGGATTTCATTATTGTTTTGCCAAAGACTCAACGGAAGAATGATATCGTCTGGGTCATCGTCGATCGACTCACCAAGTCAGCTCACTTTTTGCCAATCAAAGTTGCTTGGAGTACTGATCGTCTGGCGTAGATCTAGCTCAACGAGATCATTTGACTCCCTGGCGTGCCCATATCCATTATCTTTGATCGAGATGGACGATTCTTATCACGCTTTTGGGAGAGCCTTCATCCAGTAATGGGAACGAAGTTGAAGTTCAACTCTGCCTACCATCCTCAGATAGACGGCCAGATAGAGCGGGTAAACCAAATCCTCGAAGATATGCTACGGCTCTGAGCCTTGGACTTGAAGTCACACTACCAGAAAAAGTCAAATTAGCGACGTAAAAAAACATCGTTAAATGACCAATAAACGTTGCTAATCACTTTTAGCGACGTAATTAGCGACATTTTACAGAAGTCGAAACTCATCTAGTTGTTGAAAGAAAAAAGGTCGCTAAATGTTTCTATAACGATATTTTTTAGCGATGCAAATGTGTCGCTAGATTAGCGACGTTTAGCGACACAACATCGCTAATTAGTGACATGCTCATCTGTCGCTTAACGTCGCTAATTAGCGACTTATATAGCGACGTTACAGCGACGTCTTTAATGACCTGGCAATACTGCCATGTCAGCAACTTGCGACGTACAACGACGTTTTTAGCGACATTTTTAGCGACGTCATTAGCGACTTGTAGTAACGTCGCAACTTAGCGACGTATTTAGCGACGTGTATTAACGTTGCTAAATGTTGCTAAACGTCGCTAAAAATGTCGCTAATTGTACAGTAAAAAAATAAAAAAATAAATATTGAATTGTTTCCAAACTATTATTCCTGCAGTTTATTATTTCACAATCTGTACAAATAGACCCGGAGCAACCCTCCATTGAATTTCTTGGGTTTGCCGACCCCCTTGGGTTGAACACTCAATACTGGTAAATTAACATATATTTAATATAAATAATATAATAAAATTTGAAAAAAATAAAATATCCAGCAAATATCGTCGTAAAGAATACAAGAAATATATCCATACAATGAGTGTCTCATCCTAAATAATATAAAGAATACAAATATCCAGCAAATATCCATGCAAGTATCTATACTACTGCAGATCTGCAGGAGGATGACCACCGGCGCGCATGAAGGATAAGAATAGATCATACTGCTCCTGTGAAATCGATACCGATGTCGATGGAGAAGGCAGTAACGTCGGTGGAGTCTGTGTCGATGTAGGCACACCAGGAGGACGTATCCGCTCCAACTCTGCGAGTCGCTGGTTGTAAGAATCCATGGTAGATAACAACCTCGTACTGCTATGAACCATTGAATCCTGCATCATCGTCAGCCTCTCGCCTACGGATAGCTGTGATACCTGTAGCTCCGTCAAGCTGCGCTCTGTCGAGGCTCTAAAATCATTTGTGAAATCCCGGAGCTCCGTGATGCTGCGGTCTAGCATATCGAATCGTACGATGAGCGTCAAAACGTCCGCCTACATCTGGGACCGGGGTTGCTCCTCCATCCTTCGCAGCAACTCGTCACGGAGAGACGCAATCTGACGGTCAACGGCCTCTTGGACTCTGGCCGACGACTGCGAGGGCTGTGGGGAATGCGCACTTGTCGGGGAGGCCTTAGATGACTGCATCGCAACCAGGGCACCATAGGATCCCATACCGTAGTACGTACCCCTCTGGAGACTACCAGCGGTGGTCACCCACAGGTCATCCGCCGATGGAGATGAAGCGGGCTGCGAGGAAGTACCAGCCTCTCCAGCTGTAGGTGCACTAGCAGTCGCCCGCTCACGCAGCCTAAGATACTCGGCCTAGAAAAGTTTGGATACTCGATAATTGCCTAAGTTATATTAAAATCACAACAAAGTAAAGTAATACTTATATAGGTCTGCGAGGCCCTCTCATCAATGAGATTTCCGTCCTTGCGATGGGTGGCCAAGAAGACGGTCACCATGTTTGCATCCTCACCCCTCTGTACCTGTTAAAAATATATTATTTAGTACTAAAATTAAATATTTTTTTCTACTACCATTTTATCGTACTTATATTAAAATAATATATCTTAAATAAAAAATATACCAAACGAGAAAAATATTCTGTCATCAAAATTGAGCCACCATACCACTTTGCAGCATTCTGCCTAGCCGCCTTGGCCTTCTCAGACCTTTCCTTGTAGCTCAGATTGTCGAATCTAGCCCTCATCGCAGTCCACTGCTCAAGCGTGATCCAACCTTGGATTGGTTTTCTAGCACGATAACGAGCCTTCTGGTCATCCAGAGCATCACGAATAAGCTTGGCGGCAAGGCAGGAAACATCCGCTCGATCAACTCAGCCCGGTGCGGAGGATAGAAATATGTTTGCTATAATAAATAATTTAGTAAGTGAGCATCACGGATAAGTTATATAATATGCATAAATTAGAGGATTTATATAATATACTTTTACCTTGAAGTGCGTAAACCAGAATACCTTTCTCTCCTCCGGAGCTTCAGAGTAGTTGATCCAAGGGCCACCATAGTTGTTCCTCAGAAATAGGCCCAGGCGTCTCTGATCCGACGATGGACGATATTTATACAGAGATAATTATTTAGATCGAAAAAGTCAATACATGATGAATAAAGAAATACACGATATATATGATACTAAACCATCTAATTGACTTACTTTGTACCGTCGGCCCAAATCTCTATCCTCGTCTCCTCCGGAGGTGCGTAGGGAGGATCTTGCTGATGCTGGGACAACGTCGGCACGACCTCCTCTACATGCTCATCTGTATCCATGGTTCCGTTAGCAGAAGGAACGCTGGACGAGGGAGTACTATCACGCTTGGAACTACTCATCCCAGGAGTGATGCCATGTAACGTCGTCACAGTCGAAGATGTGACTGATCGATATACTGGAGTACTAGGCGACGATGATCCGGAGCCAACAGTAGGCAGTACCAAAGGAGCACTCTGTCTACCTCGGGACCTGCCGAACCCTCTGCGTCGTCCTGTCATACTTGATAACAACATATGATGAATAAAGAAGTACACAAATATTTGGTACATTCTACAGTCAAAATGTTATGCATATCTCACAACATTCATAGAATTGTACAGTAAATAACCAGTGGTGTCACAAGTCTAATAGATAGTATATTCTACAGTCAAAATATAATACATATATTTGTCAAAATAGTACATTCTACAGTTAAAATATAGTTACATTCTATAGTCAAAATATTTTATTTCCAATCATCTTCAGAAAATTTATCTTGTTCGCCTTTCTCGTCCTTCTCTTCCTCTTCCTCCTCCTCGTCTTCACTTTTATCTACTTCATCTTCGTCTTCGTCTTCTGATAATTCTACATCTTCTACATTATTACTCGTGTAATGAGTAACTTTCGTTGAGTCCACATCTACAATATTTGTTACAAGAGGTAACTCGTCCTCCTGATAAGCTATTTCGTCAATGTCAAAGGTATTTTTAGCTTTAGTCTTGCATACTGCCCACCAATCCGACCTCGCTGTCCTCCGTCTAGGATAAGTTGTGAAGTACATGAGCTGAGCCTGACTTGATAGGACAAATGGTTCATAGCCTTGATATCTACGCTTATAGTTTATATCCACAAGGCCATGCTTATCAATTTTTCAACCTTGATCTTTAATCGGATCGAACCATTCACACTTGAATAGCACGATATTAGCAGGTTCTGTGCCATAATTATATGTCAACTCCATAATCTCTCGTAAGATGCCATAGAAATCATTGCCTGGATCGACGTCTTTGTAGTTCGAAGATTTGATACACAAACAACTATTTTTTGTGGAATCAAGATCCAGAAAGCTGTCTCTGATATGAGCGTTTGTTGACTTGAACTTGAACCCATTCACACAGAAACTTGGCCATATTTTAACGACAGTAATTGGTCCCTTGGTAAGAGTTCTAATAGATTTAGTCTCGGGTATTATTAGACGATCGACTTAAATACCAAAGTAGCAATAGTAAGTTATTTATTTTGCAAGTGCAAAAATAAAAAGTAATTACCAAGCACCTTACATATGCGCTCAACCAAGAAGGAAAATGGCATCTTATTTCTTTTTCTACTTCTTCGTCTATTATGTAGGGTCTAACCGACTTTAACTTATCATTATATGTGCTAAAAAATAATGAAGCAACTGTTGATTAGTAGCTTAATAGTAGCTTATACTATTACATTGAGATGATGTAAATGTGGACGTATTAATTACTTACCCCTCTAGCTTCTCCACTTCATCCTCGTCGCAATTGAGTAATATATACAACTGAGCAGCCCTTAGCTCGTCGTCATTCAAATATCTCTTCTTCATTTTCCCCAAAGGCTTTTCGGATGCATTGAATACTTTGAGTATTGCATCATTAGATTCCTGATATCCGTCGTCGTTTCTCGGAGCTTTCGTTCTATTAGTAGCAACATAAGGTTAGAAATATGTCGAGCAAAAGTTTATAATCTCCTCGAGAATATAAGCTTCATAAATAGAGCCCTCAACCCGTGCCTTATTTTTTACCTTTTTCTTTAGGTGATTCAGATGCCGCTCAAAGGGGTACATCCACCGATAACCGACAGGACCACCAACACGTGCCTCATAGGAAAGATGAATTAGTAAATGCTCCATAGAGTCGAAGAATCCAGGAGGAAATACCTTTTCGAGTTAGGTTTAGTGTGTGTCTATGTGCGTGTGTGTGTCGTATCGTGTACCAGCTTCAATTCAAGTGTACCAGCTTCAATTTGAGTTAGGGTTAGTGTGTGTCCGCGTGCGTGTGTGTGTGTTCGAGTTAGGGTTAGGGTTAGTGTGTGTTATGTCATATCATGCCGTGTTGTGTCGTATTTGTATTAGAGAGAAAGAGAGAGACAGAGAAAGGAGACAGAGAGAGGAGCTCACTAAGGAGGGAAGCCGGAGGAAGGACGCCGGAGGTAGAAGGGGAGCCAGAGGAAGGAGGAGCTGACGGCGGAGGGGGAAGGACGCGGCCGGAGGGGAGTCGCCAGGGGGAGGAAGGAGTTTCGGGTTTAAAATTTGGGAGAGGGAGAGGGAGAGATCGAAGGAAATAGGGAGAATCAGCCCTAAATGAATAAAATTTAGTGACGTTTTAGCGACGCCAATAAAGACATCGCTAAGTTAGCGGCATCTTTAACGTCGCTAATGACGTCGCTAATTGCCTAAAAGAGATACGTCGCTAAATACATCACTAAACGTCGCTAAATGAAACATATTAGCGATGTTTAGCGACCTTAATTGAACTTATAGCGACTAATCTTTTAAAAACTGAATAAAAGTCGCTAAATATCGCCAATTAGCGACATCTAGCGACATTTTTACATGGAGTCTCTAATTTATATTTTATTAGCGATGTTTTCCTTTGACGTCGCTAAAAAATATCGCTAATCCCGCTTATTCTAGTAGTGTCAAGTTGGGACATGCATCTACCATTGGCCGAGTTTGTACACAACAATAGCTATCAATCCAGCATTTAAATGGTGTCGTATGAGGCATCGTATGGGCGAAAGTGCAGATCCCCGATCTGTTGGGATAAAGTTGATGAACGGTAAATTCTTGGCCAGGAGCTCGTAGAATAAACCGTCCAAAAGATCCGTTTGATCAGCGAACGGCTGAAGGTAGCACAGAGTCGTCAGAAAAGTTGCTTAGACATGCACCGTCGACCACTTGAGTTCCTAGAAGGCGATCGAGTATTTCTTAATGTCTCGCCCATGCGAGGAGTTACCAGATTTGGAGCAAAAGGAAGCTAAGTCCAATATTTGTCGGCCCATTCGAGATACTTAAACGAGTCACCCCAGTCGCATATTAGATTGTCCTGACACCATCACTATCTGAAGTGCACGATATCTTCCATATTTCATAACTTAGGAATTATGTGTATGACCCGAGTCATGTGGTAGATCTTGATCAACTTGACTTAAAGGAAGACTTGACATATGTTGAACATCCTATGCGAATCTTGGATCACAAAGAGAAGCTGCTTCGATATCGTTCAGTTCCTCTCATGCGCGTGCTTTGGAGAAATTATTCGGTCGAAGAATCAACTTGGGAGCTTGAGTCTGAGATAAAGGAATTCTTTATTGTTTCATAGTGGTAGGTTCTATTTCTAAGTTTCATAGATGAAACTTCCTATTTGTTGGTAAGGATGTGGTGCCTTGTTCCCCTTTTACGGGGAGCGCGGCTATGAAATACAAATCGGTATCGTTCGATCGGGATAGATTGAATTAAGACTTATCCTCATTATGGATTTGCTTCTTCAGAATTAATTTCATATTCAATGGACCGTGCCCCAAGGATGGACTTAGCGACAGAGTCAAGAGGGACCTCTTCGCTGCAAGTTTTCTTGCCTAGTTTTCGTGGTCGCCTTGTTACTTTCGTGCTTTTGAGTTGGTTTTTGGATTTACGTTTTCTAGAACGGTTTTGATGGATTTTATTGATTTTGTTTGTTAAACTATATTTTATTCTGATATTGGAAAGAGGAGAAGAGGTATTGATCATCTGTTCGTGGCAATGCAAGTAATTATGCAGTAGACGTCGTAGGAGCGGAGTCTTGAAGAGCCTCTTTCCTTTTCTTTCGCCAACCAACTTGTGAGTGGCTATAATTTGATTCAGTTGACCCTTCTTCCAAGTCTTCACATCTAAAATCTAGCCTTCTTGATTGTTTCGATCAAACGATACCATGATAACTAAAAAATGTCAAGATAAAAAGAAATAGACTTGGATTACTTTATGCTATCAATCAACTTGTGATTGGTTGCCTTGTTGTATGCTAGTTCGTTTAGAATGTTCTTCATAATCCTTCAATTCTAGTTAGAATGTATACTTTTTCTATAATTGTGCTATGTATCGAACACTCCTTGCTATGCAATAAACTGCTCAGGGAGGCTATGCAAAACAAATCATGCCATATAACTATCTCGTGCTCGTCTTGCCTTAAACTACATCAAGTAATAATATAATATAGACGCCGTTTGATCACAGACAACTTGTACACAAGGTTTCTGGTTTTTGCTGACGATCGTCGGGGCACTGGGACCGATCTGATTCGGATGGAACGATCTGTATAGTCATCTGTTATGGACAGAATATTATGTAGCGGGGGTCACCACCTACATTGTATATCATTCTCATCTCGAGACTATAACTTATCCTTTATGGCATCATGCCAGTGATCTCCTTATATATTTATACTGTGCAAGCTAACTATGTCTTTGTGGCAGGAAATGTCATGGTAAGTTTTGTGCAGGTGTTTCAGACGGGAAGGAAAAAGTCATCGAACGCTGGCATATTTATTTCAGTAAATTTCTATATCTAATGCTTGCTTGTAAAATGAACTAAGGCAAGATAGAAAGAGCACAAAATAACTTGCATTTCATATAAACAACGTGTTGATTGGTATAGTTGGGTTAGCTTGCCTTCACCAGTGCATTTTGTTGTACTGACCCTCGTTGTAACAGGTTCCCCACACCAAGGAGATCCTAAAAGGAACTAAAGTGACTTTTCAATACAGTCCATCTACCGACACGCCCTGATCGTGCCTTCAAGAAGCGTTTTAAAGTTTTCAGGAGCTCGTGCACGGACTTATACAGCTCCGAGGAAAGGTGATAGCTTCGCCAGAATGTGTCTTTTTCTTTTGAAATTTTTGTTAAAGGATGTAATGTACATGATGACTATCTCATTTTGAGTCCACTTTTGTAAGCCCGTGCGGCAATTATCCGACTCATTCAAGAGTTTGTAAAATGATGTTCATTATCAATACAAAAAACTTTTTCATGCTTCAACATTGTGTTTCAATTATCTGCATACTCTGAATATGTGCTCGTTATATAAAATACATTGACCTTATGCGTTACGCAACCTAGGCACGCACGACGTTACTCCCGGGGGACGACTATCGATTCTGCGGAATCGGGACGTGACAGGGGGGTTGCGGGTAGGGGGGCGAGCGGCGGGAAGGGGGAGGGGGGTTTCGAGTAAAGTAGAGGGGGGGGGGGGGTAGCAGGGCCTGCAGCGAGGAGGGGGGCAGTGGCGTAGGGGGGGAGGAGGGGGAAGAAGACGGAGGTAATTTTGATAAAAAAATTAGTCAACCGAGTGGACCGTTAGAAGAGACAATTCCGTCAAAAGTGGGAGAACTTGTACATTATGATCAAAAATAAGATTTTCTTACATTTATAAGTGAATTTATTATAATTTATTTTTTTCTTAATTTTCTTTTTTTGTGTGTGTGGTGGTACATTACTTGAAAATTGCACATCAATAACGCACAGTAGGGATGGAACAACGTGTGTCGTTGTATAGTGACGACAAGGTAACTCACCATTACCAGTTCTCACACGAGATACATGACCGTCGCCTAAATGTCGTCAATGTCATCACTATCAAACTATGGGAAGATAAGCAAATAATAGGCAAAGATAAGGAGTCGCGAATAATAGGCGAAGATGAGGAGTCTCTAACACTAATACATCGACACACCAGGTCCCGTTGGTCCGTCGTCTATGAAAGAATTTAATTTTTTGCTTAGCCTAATAATTGGATCATTCCTTCCGGCTCCTCCTTCTTTCTAGCCCCCAATCTGTTAGGGATGAAAAGCAAAAATCGTTCCCCCAAACCAAAAATACTATGCGAGAACCAAAGAAAAATACAGTAACCAACTTGCTAATATCACAGAAAAAACAAAATGTAAACACATCAAATTTTGATGTGGAATCCTTGCGAAAAAAAATCAAGAGACGATCGGAGTCCAAATAAATGTTCAGCGACGGTATACCGACGATATACCAGTACTTCTGCTAATTTTCTGCGTTCGTCTCCTCTCAATTTACTGCACTTCTTTGGCACACGGATGGAGCTCGTCACACTTTGGTATTATCTACATAGGTTGAAAATCCTACCAAATACCAAGAAATCTTCTCCTTCCCAACTAGGTAGAGAAACTCTTTATTTCAACGATCCTCCTGTAGTACTCAAACTTCCCTCTTCATAGAACCTTTGTGAACATATAAGCTTCATTGTCCTCTGTATGAACTTTCTCAAGCGTCGCGTCCTTCGCCTTAAGCTCATCTTATATCCAATGATATTAAGTTGTAATAAGCTTGGACTAACTAAGAAACTGTAGGTTCTTGCTAAGATGAATTACACTCTGGCTATCATAAAACAAAACATATTGTACTTGCTTAAGCCCTATTTTTTTATAGAAATTTCTTCATCCATAGTAACTCCTTGCAAGTCTTCGTCACCACAATGAACTTTGTCTCTGTCTTAGACAAGGTAATATAATTCTGCAACTGCGGCTGCCAAGAAAATGCCCCAGCAATAAATATCATAACGTATCCCAAACTCAATCTCCTGGTATCCATATCTCCAGCCATATCAGCGTAGTATAACCAACCAACTTTTGCTCATCGCTCCCAAATAAAAGCTTCTAATCAGCAATACACTAAAAATATCGAAGAATCTACTTGACCACACTCCAATGTACCCTTCCTGGATTGTAAAGATATATGTCACATCCCGGTTTTGTAGAACCGAAAGTCGTCACTAGGCGTGATGTCCTACAAGACTAAATTGCACTTGTACAAGGCAAACACCAAAAGGGCCGAAACAACATCTAAGATACAAAGTCATTATAGCAAAAATACTAAGTAGAAAAGGTAAATCTACACAAGATACACAAAAGAAATTTTTTTTTATTGATAATATTCTAGTAGCATTACAATGGCTCAATGCCAAAGAACAACTCTATTACAATCAATCTCTCTTTATCTCTAAATACAATAAAATATTACATGTCTTATAACCCAATAACAATATAAACAACGAAGTTTCATATATTATGTCATGTATATATATAAAGCTAATACTTCTAGCTGCAATGCTTCAACTGGCCAATCGAATACCTCAGCACGTCCAAGCAAACTTCGCACCTGTTAAGATATGGTGGGGAGTCAGTACAATGGGAATCCGTTGGTGAATTGCCTCTAGCTAACTCAACTAAAACTAACATGTTGATTAAGTGAGTGTAGGCAATATATGTATTTCTAATCTTGGCTTAGGATCAGTTATATGGAATAGAATATATGTTTCTATATGCATAAAAGTATCACACAGCTGAGTTGATATTGCCCACCCTCCTTCCTTGCTTACAATGATATCATTTATAATAAAGTAAAAATAGTATGTCACAAGGGTGTCCCTGTAGAAGACAATCATTAGCCTTCATAAAATGTAAGTGCGTTGTGAACTCGTCTCTACCAACATTTTGATAGGCCTGCAAGTAGATTGACCTTAGCATGCAGCCTAACTACATGAAGGTCACTAGCGATACGTAATCTTTGACTATTCATGGTAAGATGCCATCCTTTCACATACAGGTAGCTAACTACATTGAAAGGTTCCTAAATACCTGTGCGTAGCACTTATTAACCTGGTCCTCTTATGTTGACACAATCCTGATGTCACGACATTCGTTCGAGAAATTGAAACCTTGTGCACAAGTTGTCTATAATCATGCAAATGCGTGAACATTTAGACTCTAACACATATACATGATATAAAAATTGAAATAAGTATACAACTCTCTGCTCAACATAAACCATATTGCTCGAGCCATCGCTTGCGTCATCCTTTCCAGTCCAGGAATTCTACCTTGGTGACCCAACAGCCCCAAACCTTTCCATGCTTATATTTTCCGAAAATCATATCTTTCTACTCCATAAAATAACATAACTACAATGCTATATTCCACATTATAATATAACAATATAACTATTCTCGATATGCATACATACTACAAAGGTATAAAATTGAGATCTATACAACATATTAATAATCCATGTGCTATAAAAAAAATTCTACTTTACACAAGTCTATATCAGTTTAATAATTCTATATTCTATATAACAACAAGTTATAGAATGAGATTATTCTTTTTATCTATCTTGGTTTATTTTTTTTATTAGCATTCAACAAAACTCATAGCATCAAAAATAAATATGCAATATCCATTTTATTATTATTAAGGTAAAGAAGAGAATGATCAAAACCACCCACTTGAAGAAACACCTATCTGTCTCGATCGAGAAGATCTCTGAATAAATGATCTACATGAACCTAAGTCCAAACAACCCTCGAGCCACAAGTCATATCAAGAACCATGTTGAGTGGGCCATTACAATACCTGCTAACCATGCTAATTACCTGAGCAAAATCTAGCCTTGTACACAATATAGTGCATGCATAAGACTTCCCACAGTTAAAGCATACAGAAGATGCTCCATATCTTCCTTTTTATCCTCGGTAAATAAATACTCTCCGCTGTGAGCTTAAAGTGAGCTACAATGGGATTGCTCACTTTCTTTAACACGTTCATCCTGAAGTACTCGGTGAATATACTTTTTTTGGTAAGTAAAGAAACTCTCTCTCTCTCTCTCTCTCTCTCTCTTGTGGCTGATCTCCATCCTAAGAATAGTATTCGTTTTTCCTAAATCCTTCATAGAGAATGTCGTACCTAGTTACGCTTCAACTATGCTATCCTCATGGCATTTTGACTCACCAATAGCATGTCATTGACATAGAGCAATAAAATAATAAAATCATCCTCAATAAAATACTTAACAAATATATATTGGTCCTATATCATCCATATATAATCATGCTCCACAATAAAGGATTTGAACTTTCTATATCACTGTCTCAGAGCCTGCTTCAGACCATACAAACTCTTCTACAAACGACAGACAAAATATGACTTATCCTGTTTACAGAATCCCTCTAGCTACCCCATGTATATTTTTTTCTCTAAATCATCGTCGAAGAATGTCGTCTTCATGTCTATCTACTCGACCCAAAATTGGCTTCAACCCACTACAATGGTATACCGATGGTATACCAAGTTGGCGAATGTGAACAAGTATGAAACAATAGGAAAACAGATGCAAAATACGTTCAATGGCTGTACACAAACTGTATACTATCTGTATACCATAATTGTACGGGTACTCCTGCTAATTTTTTTTGTTTCGTTCATCTTTCAACTCCTCGAGCTCCTTCAACACACGAACGACGCTCATTGCACTTTGGGATATTCTCCACATAAGTTGGGAACCCTAGTCAACAGCAACAAATCCTTCTTCTTCCTTCGCACCCGTCGGCTCCTGCCGACCTTTGTGCAAGTGAGCCCTTCTGTGGAACCCCTACGAGCCTCCTCGACTTTGATAGACTACTCTTCGAGTAAAGCTCCTCAACTAATCTGACAGATTAATCCTCAGGCTGCTTCCACTTCTAAAGCTCCTCTCCTTTCCACTTTTTTTATGACCCACACCCGAATGATCGGGGTACTAGTATTTGGTACGTCCAACCTACGCCGCAGCATCGACGGTAGAATGCTATCTAAATCATCATAATTAACTATCCATGTCACATAGTAATATCCAACTCCATACGAAGATAATGATATACAACAATAAAATATACTCAATCACATACTAAGGAAGAAAGGTGCGATATGATAATAAGTACGAGAATTAAATCCAAGTCTAACAAGTCTAAACAACACATCAAGTCTAAATCCAAATAAATAACCCAAGTGTATCAACTAACTGTCGGAAACAAATCTGGTACCAAAATATGAAATGCTAACTAACTAGATAAGCAATCTCCGAGATAGACACTCCCGTAACTATACCATGCTCCTCCATAATGAGTAGGACCACTCCTCCATATCGATCCCTAAAAATATTATCTAGTCAGGATTGGGGCGAAGCACATAAGCTAACTATATTAAATAATTTTTTATGCAAGTTGGCAACTTTGCATGCACAAACTAGTTGTCAAGTTGCTAGAACACCTAGTCTACGCACAACGAAACTTTGTGCATGCAACGATAACTATTTTAGTAATTTTCACTAATTAAAAATAATTACATAAATTAATTTATATTGATTTCAGTTTTAATTGATGTCGACATGCATGCTTGAGAGGCTACATGCATGTCCGAAGTATAACTTAGCATTGTTGTGAGTTTTGTGACATCGTGTCGTATCTACGTAGAATAGGAACACGCATATCGAACTCATATAATTGCCTAAATGTACGTATGATAACATGATGTATGAGACCCTCACGACATCATAGACAGTATGATACTTATTTATTTGGCACGTTATTCTATTCCATGCGACTGCTGGATTGTTGGCACGAACGTCACAATACTTGTTGACGTAGTGCGATGATCTTACCCTTTTATATTAGTTGATTAGCTTGTGAGTATTGATTAGAACATGTTATAATATGGAAACTTAGATCCGCCACACTTTTGGTTGAGGACATCAGTCAGGCGGCATCGTAGCAACCGACAACATACAAGTGTACCTTGCCATGATGTATCACAGTTCCTTGTTTATTTATTTATTTATTATTGTTACTTGTTATTTATGATGTATATGTGGTTACCCTAGGGTCGATATATGATACTTTGTGTCCGAACCAGATTCGGGTGCCGACGTCCATCAGTGGAGTCGAGTATCGTAGATAGAGAGTCATTACCTCGAACCCATGATACGTGCTTATATTCTTAGCATAATAGACCATAGGACACTCGACATGACCTCATGTGACAAAATCTTTCCTGATATATTCTTGGGGTATGGATTCTGTAAAGGGATTATAGGACTCGTCATAGAATACTTTTTTATATAGTACTATGACTCATTGTGATAGTTAGAGGTCTTGATCTCACCATCTTGTAACATGATACGTGAGATTACATGGAAAGAAAGAGGTCTATATTGTACTTTGGGTAGAAATTTATATACATGCATACCTTAGTCTCTGTAGCAGAGCTTTGGTGATATTTATATGTGTACTTTAGGTTCCCTAATCAGGATCCTTGAGTGATATACTTGTCTACTTTGGGTTCGTGACACCGAGCCCTGAGTGATTATTATTATTATTATTATTAGACTTCTTAGGTTTACACACAAGAGTCTTAAGAGTCTCCTGCCTGATTATGAGTGATTCTCTCACTTGTATAACACTTAGATGGTTACAGTAGTTTACCCATGAGCTCTATATTATATTACTGTTTTACTTCTGGCACGCTGTTTCTTGTACCTTGTTATGTCCCTCTGAGGAACTGATCCCTTTCTAGTTTTGCAGTATTGACCATTGAGGAGTTTTCTGGAGCTGTTGATGCATATCGTCTCGTCATGTAGGCATTAGACTCAGGTACTGTTATTATTTCTACTGCAGTTATGTTTATCATTTCTTGTTACTTATTTCTGCTGATATGGCCTAAATTTATAGACTCATATTTCTTTCTCGAGTCTATTCGAGCTTATGTGTTACTAGGCGGCCGACTTTAGCACATTTAGTTCATTGCTGATATTTTGTGTCCTTGTAGGTTAAGATATAGCTATATTTTAATATAATACTTAGTTAGTACAGCTTATACATATTCGAGTCGGACCAGAGTTTGGTCGAATGTGTAGCTGGCATGTTACGTATTCCTAGTCCTATGTATCTTGGGACTGGAACATGACATACTAGCCCGTGTACCATCGTGTCAGGAATCACGTATAATATGACTAATACGTGTATCATAGTAATCATCAAAATAAAAAAAACTGTCAGAGAATGTACTCGCCAGTGTTCCTGAGCAAAAAATACCAAACAATGCTCGAACTGGAGTCCAAGTATCCTATATATGAATTATCATATCAATCAGGTGTTTTGGAATCATAAGTAAGCTTAATTAATCATATATTAGGTCTCTAGGCCATTTCTAGATCAATTGGGGTTAACTAGGTCAATACTTCAATTCTAGGTCCACAACACCTATTTAGTTGGTCCATGCATCCATACTAGTTAATATTGATTATTACTTGGACATATTAGCTATATAATATACTTGGTATCTTAGATATACTACATAGACCCCTAGATATCAATAACTAGTAGCATTTAACTTATTTCTTAAGATACCACACTAATACCCCTTACCTAGACTTTACTCCATACCTTATCCTAGCATTACTTATATATATATATATATATATATATATATATATATATATATATATATATATATATATATAACCTAACCATTGAGATACCTAACCATTACTTCCTAATATGCACTCATGGCTAATACGCCAACTGACACCACTTGGTTAACCCATTAATACTCATGGAATACCCTACTAGCACTCTCCATATTACACTAACACATTCACACTTAAGCACTAAACATGACACTCACTGATCTGACAATACTCACTGGTATAATACCCATTCCTCATACACCTACATTTATACAATAACTCACAGCCAATGTATACCTGCACAACCTGGATAGTGCGCCAATATACTGCCCACAATTGGCCTCAGCCTAAGCCTCTACCCGAGCTTAAGTTGCTCACTGCAACACAATACCAAGTGCACTTATAACATACCATTCACTGCTTCCCCCTATTTCATAACACCTATAGCAAGACTTGTCGATACAAGCTCCCAAGCCTGCACCTTCAGGTGCTCCAAAGCTGCTAACTGCAACAAACATATGCTACTACTAAGGACTCCATAACCCCCACTGCTAGACAGTGCTCAAACATTACCTACTGCAGAATCTGTAGTTCAGGACTGCACCCTCACAACCCGAGCTGCATCACCCCTTAGTATCACTTACAACATAACCTGCACATCAGTGCAGTTTGAGATGAGCGTGCACCAAATGCTTGAGCTCTCCACATTGCTCACCAGGACTGTAATACTGCAGACCTTACTGATCAATGCATCTAAGCCCTCATACAGTGCAACATATATACTGACCCCAAGTCTATAGACCGGCACCTTATTGTTGCTAGGCAAAACACTCACCTCCTGCTCATAACGACCTCCAATCTCCTTCTATTTCCACCTGACTGTGCACTACTGAACATGCCAATTCCCAACCCTGCACAGATATTCCTTCCACACAGTGCATGCTTATACTCCCCACACACCTACACCACCCTCAACACCACTCCACTAATATACACCAATGAACACATCACAAAATACTAAACACACACACTAAATACAATGCACTATGACAAAACTAGGGACTTGCACACATAACTCTAGCATTCACACTTACAATTCACAACCAATATCAAACACATGATGTGCACACTAGTGTCACACCATGATACTCTATGATACACTATGGTACCCCAATCCAATCACTACATATGTATGAATTATGATATATACATAATTAGAATATATATATATATATATATATATATATATATATATATATATATATATATATATATATATATATATATATATATAATGCAATAAAACATGAATTACTACAAATTGGGCAAAAAATCGCAAATTATTCAATTTACCGATACGTACCAAGACATATCATGATACGGCCCATACGTATCCAATTATGGACACGTACACCCTAAAAATTCATGAATTAAACTCTAAAATACCAATGAGTCATTCCTCAAATACTTGGTGGACCAAATTCGGATTTTCCTAATTTGGCTATAAAAATCACCATAACTATCACAATAGAGGCTTCTAACACCTAGTTCATCTCCATAAGGGTAGTCCTTTGCCATGGGTGGGTTCTTAGAGTCTCAAATGAGTAATCTAACATTGTAATTGGTAGGAAAAGTAAAATTATATCTATTAGGAGTTGGATCCCAATGAAACTCCTCTAAGTGGACACAATAGGTAAAATGGACACGATCTCCTAGCAAGCTCCTCTCTAATGAAACTTATTGTGCTCTCCAATGCTCTAGGCCTCCATGTTGGTGAGAATGAGTGGAATTGGAGTATTTTGAGAAGAATTTGGTTGGGAATTTGGTGAATTATGGAAGAACAAATGATGTAATGAAGTGCTAATGGAGGCTAATCCCCTTGGGAATAGGACTGGTCACTATGTGTTAGGATGGGTGATGGTGGTTGGTCCAATTTGCCCCTCCACACTCTTCTAATTTTTTCTAGATTTGTCATGAAGAATATTAGTGGTTAGGATGGCATCTTAATTATCTAATAGTCATCTAACTAATGATAGAAATTAATATTCTATCCATACTAACTAACTCAATTAATTAATTATAGGTGCTAAGTCATGAACTAACATAATGTCACTTACTAAGTCTACTAACACTAGTCCATTCTAATTAGCTAACACATGATCCAAAACTAATACTATTATGACTAAATATATTAATAATATAATTACTAAACAATATTAAAATAATAAAAATACCTCTATACAAATTCTACACCCCTTAAAATAATTTTGTCCTCGAAATTAAAAGATACCCCGCCCTCACTTCTTGCTAGACATAACATATTCATCAAAATTCTTACTATAATCAAACCCCCATCTAGTTATGGTCTTAGAAAAGTCCTATCTAGAATTATACAAGCATAAACTCTATAAAAAAATAATCATATCTTATTATCAAATATGCAAGATTATGGTCTCTATCTGTCATAATTTTGCAGTCTCTATCAGGATTGCTACTAACTATACTATAGCACAAAAGTACTACTATAAACTATAAGGAACTTAGGAATCAAGGAGATCAATAGATGGGAAGGGAAAGAAAGATAAGATAAGAGCAGAACAGAACCTTCTAATCTATCACCTGTAACATTGGTTCCCTCGATCGTCATCGCAAAAGCCATATCCTGCTGGGGTGTCTCCCTCTGCTGATGCTGGGCATTTTGTTGTGCCACAGGTGACCTTGCTAGCCCCCCCACCTAAATTTGATGCTTATACCAAGTGTTCACTAAGCACAATACTTATTATAATGTGTTACTAACTCTAGCTTCAATGATATACTATAGCTCTAGGATGGGAGAACACTTAGCTCACTGGCACACACTACCCAGGATACTATACTAACACCTCTAGGATACTATCTGCTGGAACTAGAAGGGTACTCTACCAATAATCAGATTTCTATACACTCCTGCAACACACAAGAACACCTTCACTAGTATGCCAATACTTATTCTAGCTCACTCTCTAACAAACACAGAGTCTCATATCTATCACAGTTCTTACAGACAAAAGAATACTGCTTAACCATTCCATTTGCAGATGAACACCTATATACACTCACACTCATGTACCATATTGTCACACCCTCACAAATATAGAATACTCTCTATAGAATGCCTACCCGTCTTGACACTATCTACATATGGCACTAACTCCTATGTATGATACTTGTGTGATGCTCTCATACTAGGTTACTCATGTTTCTTATCTATACCTACTAGCCACTAGGGTTCTTATATCATAAACCTCCATAATACTTGAGGTACCCCCAGATCTTGAAACTAAGGTACTCCTTCTATTTGGATACCTAGTTCCATACCCATATTCTAACACTCAATAATCACTTTAGAATACTCACCTGACACTAAATACTATGACACTAAACACTAGATATTGCTATCACAGGTACTATTCTACCCATCTTACAGCTCATTGATTCATAACTATTCCCACACTCCAATATTCTTGCAACGTACCCACACTCACTGAAAGTTATCCCTACACAGGTAATCCCTCCTTTTCTATTTCCTTGAATACCTGCACTCCTACTCTCCACGATACTCCCTTACATACCCTACATCAACCTTATACTGATATACCTAGCTGATACTATTACCAACAATAGCACTCACTGATACTAGAGTGACCTGATACACATATCAATATTACTCATACCAATTTGGATACACCTGAATACTTGCATTCTCTAGGCTCTCTTAGTGCTCTGATAATAACTCATAACTATACTGGGCACATGCACTTAGTACTCTAGGATATTAGTTGACACTACCTACCCACTAACACAATATTGGTATTTCTAATACTCAGATCCACTTCTTGGTAGTCTTGAAACACCCACATTAGTTCTTTACTTCACCACCCGTCCTCTCACTTACCTCACTTACTAACACATCCACACCCTCAAGTACTAGGTGATACACCCATACTAGACATATACCTATGCACTCTCATCTCCCCACACCAATGCTCAATACTCAACATATAGTATGTAAACCCCCTTGACCAAATTTTAGGTCTACTTAGCTAAAATAGAGAGACTAGGGTTAGTTTGAATCCAATTAGAATTAGAGCACAATATTTTAGATTTATTGTACAATACTTGTATCACTTAGTGCACCTTACCGTTGCTTCGATATTTGGAGCGCAACACTTGCTTTGCTTTCAACCAAACTTCACACATTTTTTCTAGACGTGCCAACCTTCCATTCTGACCTTTGTGTAACTTATAAGTACTCTTTTTTGTGCTTCATTTTAGTCACACAATCTTCGTTACAACGTCCATTTTTAAATTCAAATAAATCCAACTTTGCATCTTTGTCCCTTCCAATCGAAATTGGAGACACAACCTCAAACCATTTTGTACAACCCAAATTATGACATTATTCTATTCTGAGTCTGCTACGTCTATGACACTTGTGTCCCACCCAATTTTAACCCTATGTATTTCCAATTAATTAAAGAGCACCAATTACACTAATTTTAATTAAATTGGTGTAAGGACCCAACCTCACCCAAAAGTAGACCCAACTCCAACCCAAAACCCCACTCACACCCTCAAGGTTCCTACTAAATATCACACACCATTTTAGCCTACTACATCATACCAAACATGGTATTTTCCCTCATCCAATCCTAAATTCCACCATTTGTGCAATTTCCTAATTGTTATGGACCTATCAACCTAGCCCATCTACACCCTACATTCCTTTATATGGACATTTCCCTCGTCCTAGAATAATACCCAGCCAGCCTAATTTCCGAGGATAACCCCTCTCTCTCTTTCTCCTATATATATACAACTCTCTCTCTCTCTCTCCAAAACCTAAAAACCACCCTAGCCGAAACCCTATTTTTTTATCCCTTATCAAACCTGCCGCCTCCTCCTTCCCCGATCATCTACTGCACAGCCACCGCCTCAGCCACCTTCCTCCTCCGTCTGCACCCCCTCGACCCCAAACTACCACCAGAAGACACCTCCTCCTCCTCATTCTCCGTTTGTCATATTCACCATCACCAATGTGGTGTCCCGTTTCCCCTATTTGGGGAGGGCGGCTAAGAAATACAAGACGGTATCGTTCGATCAGGATAGATTGAAACAAGAACCCATCCTCGTTATGGATTTGCTTCTTTGGAATCGATTCCCATATTCAGTGGACCATGCTCCCAGGATCGACTTAGCGGCAGAGTCAGGAGGGACCTCTCCGCTGCAAGTTTTCCTTGCCACAGTTTTTGCTGTCGTTTTGTTGCTTTCGTGCCTTGAGTTGGTTTTCGGATTTGCTTGAGTTTTCTTCAACGGTTTAGATGGATTTTATTATTTTCGTTCATTGAACTGCACTTAATTCTGATATTGAAAAGAGTGGAAGAGGTATTGATGTTCGTGGCAATGCAGGTGAACGGACAGTAGGCGACGCTCGAGCGGAGTCCTGAAGTACCTCTTTCCTTCTCCCTTCCAACCAACTAAGTGAGTGGCTTATATTCTATTCAGTTGGCCCTTCTTCCAGTCTTCACACCTAAAAATCTTCCATTCTTGTTTGCCCCGATGAAATGATACCAAATAATAACTAAAAGATGTCAAGATAAAAATGGAATAGACTTGGATTATTATGCTTGTCATTTAACTTGGGAACGATTACTTATACTGCATGCATGTTCATTTGAAAATGTTCAGTATATGCATAAATACAAGTTAGAATGTATACTTCTTGTTTAAAAATATGCTATATATAGAACTCATCCTGCCATACAACGAACTGTTCAGGGAGACTATACAAAAATAAATCATGCAAAATACTACTTGTCTTGTACTCGTGTTGCCTTAACTGCATGAACATTTAACTTAAAAATAAACTCCATTTGATCACGGACAACTTGTGCACAAGGTCAATGGTTCTTGCGGACGGTCGCTGGGGCACTGGCACCGATCCGATCTGGACGGAACTTCACGATAGTCTCACGTGCTGGACAGGATGGTGTGTAGCGTCTCACGTGCTTTTGTTGCATACCATCCTTGTTTAAATTTATAACTCGTCCTTATGGCTTCTGGCCAGTGGTCGCCACGTATATTTAAATCTATTACAAGCTAACTTATGTCTTCATGGCAGGGAAGGACATGGTAAGTATTACGCAGGTGGTTCAGACGGACAGGTAAATGTTACCAAACGGTGGCAAGTATTTTATTGAATTCCATATCTACTGCTTGCTATAAAATGAACTAAGGCAAGATAGAAAGACCACAAATAATATGCATGCTTCATTTAAACAACGTGTTGATTGGTATAGTTGGGTTAGCTTGCCTTCACCAGTATGTTTCGATGTACTGACCCTCGTTGAAATAGGTTCTCTGCACTAAGGAGAGACGAGCGAGGAGCAGAAGTCAATCCCCAATCCAGTCCAGCTGTAGGCGCGTCCTGAGCGTGCCACCTTTTGAAGTATTTTGAAGCAAGGAGCTAGCGACCCAACTTAATGCAGCCCCGAGGGAAGGCCATCATCCCGCCTGGAGGTCTTATATTTTGAAGTTTAGTAAAGGGATGTAATGTACAGGACAACTATCTTATTTTATGCCAATATTTTGTAAGCCTGTGCGGCAACTAATATGACTTGTTCAAGAGTTTGTAATAGATGTTCATTATCAATAAAGAAAACTTTTCCATGTTTTAACTTTGTGTTTTAATTTTTCTGCGTACTCTGAATATGTGCTCGCTATACAAAATATCGTTAGCCTTGTGCGGTGCGCAACCTAGGCCCGCACAGCATCACGCTCGGGGGATGACTAACGATTCCACAAAATCAAGGCGTGATATGTTGGTATCAGAGCACAGCATCAAGTTTCTTTGACCCTCATATTGGAAAAGTTCCTTTAACGATCAAATTCTTGTGCGAACTCTTGAACTCGTTAGGCCAAAATGAGATATGTTCATATAATGAGTCCATAATACATTATGATCCTGATGTAATTTACCTTCTTTTGAAGGAATGACACTAGCGCAATCCTCAACACTAGCACCGGGCGAGACGCAAGCCCAAGAATGTAGTTCGGGCACTTCGGGAAGTTCATGAAGCAAGCGAGCCATGTCTCGCATCGATCCCATCCAGCAAATAATACGGATGTTGGAGGCAAACCAACAAAGGGACGAGGCTCGCTATGAACGGGCCGAGAAGCGAGCGAAGGAGAGGAAGCTCAAGTTTCAAGACAATATAGAAGCCCGATTCTCAGTCCAAC
This sequence comes from Iris macrosiphon, assembly GCA_036927795.1. Classification (NCBI taxonomy): domain Eukaryota; kingdom Viridiplantae; phylum Streptophyta; class Magnoliopsida; order Asparagales; family Iridaceae; genus Iris; species Iris macrosiphon. Next base: position 177,408,640 of record JAYESA010000007.1, on the reverse strand, counting down.
AAAAGCAGGTAGACACCCTACAGCAAATTGTTCAGACTTTGGCCTCCAACCACTCAGCAGCAACAGCGGCTACACCGGTGGAGCAACCCGCGCTTGAAGTCGAGATGCCACAAACTCCAAGGAAGAGGGATATGACTGCCTTCGACTTTGGCGACTTTAAGAAAGTCTGTAACACACCATTCAACGGGACTGAGGACCCAATCGTGGCTCTAGATTGGTTGGCCAAACTTGAAGACCATTTCTCCCTGCTGGAGGTCCCCGAAGAGAAGCACGTCGCATGCGCTCAGCTGCAGCTCCATCTTAACGTGCACGATTGGTGGGACGTGCATCGACGATCTCTTCAAGTTGACCATAGAGAGAAGGCGATCACGTGGGCTACTTTTTGTGCCGTATTTGAATAGGAGTTCATACCCCCTCCTGTACGTCGTCAGAAGGAGAACGAGTTCGTACAACTACGGTAAGACAGCATGACAATTAAACACAATTCTGCCGAATTCAACCGACTCTCCAAATTTTCCAGCTCCTATTTACCTGATGCAGTGAGTTGTACTAGGAGATTCGAAGGAGTTCTGTGCCCTGCCATCCATGTGCACGTAGTCGTTCATCAGTACGAGACTATGCGAGGAGTCATGAATCATGCCCTCTCTCTTGAACCGCAGTATTCTCACGTTCTTACCGATGCTGTGCATACCTCTAATCACAAATGCCATAGCAATGAGAAAGGAAACACCACTGTAAAGCACCCTAACAACGGCGGTCCACAAAGAGGAAACCCAGGGCAACCAGGTAAATTTTGCAAGAAGCCGGGGCATACGACCGAGAAGTGTCATAAAAAACTCGGGCAATGTCTCATTTGCGGTGATTCAACCCATAGGATTCGAGATTATCCAAACTACTCAGTTCATCATCCTCAACATAATGTTTCCTAGCGGTAGGATTCTATTCCTAAGTTTTGTGAAGGAAACTTCCAATTAGTTGGGTAGGATGTGGTGCCCCGTTTCACCTCTTCGGGGAGCGCGGCTAAGAAATACAAGACGGTATCGTTCGATCGGGATAGATTGAAATAAGAATCCATCCTCGTTATGGATTTGCTTCTTCGGAATCGATTTCCATATTCAGTGGACCGTACCCCCAGTATCGACTTAGCGACAGAGTCAGGAGGTACCTCTCCGCTGCAAGTTTTCTTTGCCTCAGTTTTCACTATCGCTTTGTTGCTTTTGTGCTTTGAGTTAGTTTTCGGATTTGCTTGAGTTTTCTTGAACAGTTTCGATGGATTTTATTATTTTCGTTCATTGAACTGTACTTCAATTCTGATATTGGAAAGAGTGAAAGAGGTATTGATCAGCTGTTCGTGGCAATGCTGGTGAACGGACAGTAGGCGACGGTCGAGCAGAGTCCTGAAGCACCTCTTTCCTTCTCCCTTCCAACCAACTAAGTGAGTAGCTTATATTCGATTTAGTTGGCCCTTCTTCCATTCTCCATACCTAAAAATCTTGCATTCTTGTTTGCCACGATCAAACAATAACAAATAATAACTAAAAGATATCAAGATAAAAAAGGAATAGACTTGGATTATTATGCTTGTCATTCAACTTGGGAACGATTACTTATACTGCATGCTTGTTCATTTGGAAATGTTCATCATATGCATAAATACAAGTTAGAATGTATACTTTTTGTTTAAAAATGTGCTATGTATAGAACTCATCCTTCCATGCAATGAACTATTCAGGGAGACTATGCAAAAATAAATCATGCAAAATACTACTTGTCTTGTACTCGTGTTGCCTCAACTACATGAACGTTTAACTTAAAAATGAACACTGTTTGATCACGGACAACTTGTGCACATGGTCAATGGTTCCTGCGGATGGTCGCTGGGGCACTGGCACCGATCCGATCCGGACGAAACTTCACGATAGTCTCACGTGCTGGACATGATGGCGTGTAGTGCCTCACATGCTTTTGTTGCATATCGTCCTTGTTCAAGACTATAACTCATCCTTATGGATTCTGGCCAGTGGTCGCCACGTATATTTACCTGTTGCAAGCTAACTTGTGTCTTCGTGGCAGGGAAGGACATGGTAAGTATTGTGCAGGTGGTTCAGACGGGCAGGTAAATGTCACCTAATGGTGGCAAGTATTTCATTGAATTCCATATCTACTGCTTGCTGTAAAATGAACTAAGGCAAGATAGAAAGACCATAATTTATATGCATGCTTTATTTAAACAACGTATTGATTGGTATAGTTGGGTTAGCTTGCCTTCACCAGTACATTTTGATGTACTGACCCTCGTTGAATAGGTTCCCCGCACTAAGGAGAGCCAAGCGAGGAGCAGAATTCAATCCCCGATCCAGTCCAGTTGTAGGCGCGTCCAGAGCGTGCCACCTTTTGAAGTATTCTGAAGCAAGGAGCTAGCGACCCAACTTAATACAACTCCGAGGGAAGGCCATCATCCTGCCTGGAGGTCTTATATTTTAAAGTTTAGTAAAGGGATATAATGTACAGGACAACTATCTTATTTTGTGCCAATATTTTGTAAGCCCGTGCGGCAACTAATATGACTTGTTCAAGAGTTTGTAATAGAAGTTCATTATTAATAAAGAAAACTTTTGCATGTTTCAACTTTGTGTTTCAATTTTTCTGCATACTCTGAATATGTGCTCGCTATGCAAAATATCGTTAGCCTTGTGCGGTGCGCAACTTAGGCCCGCACAGCGTCACGCCCGGGGGACGACTATCGATTCCACGAAATCGGGGTGTGACAACCAACCAGCCAGCAACCCGACTCCCTTTCTCCTCGGTCACCTTTTCCGCCACCAGCATCACCATCTCCGCCACCGTCGACCCTATCGACATCTCCACCGCCAACATCACCACCATCAGCAACCACCGCCACCATCTCTAGTACCGCCATCACCAACACCATTATCATCATCACCAACACCAACTCCATCATTACCATCACCCACACCATCCCTATCCTAACCATCGCCACCTTAGACCACCACCACCCTGACCACCTCTCCCATGGCCATCCCCACCGCCAGCAACTGCCGCCGTTGCAGCTACTTCCGTTGCTGCAAACCGCTGCCGGAGCTGCTGCTGTCGTGTGCTGTGCACGCTGGAACTCCGCCCTCCCTCGTCGGAGATAGACCGCCGACAAGCCAAAGACCCCCCCTTCGGCCACGAACTAGGTATACATATTTATTGTCTTCTTTTTCTTGTGTCGATGTATCGTTGAACGGACACGGGTAATGTGAAACCTAGTGCTATGTGTGTGTGTGTATATTTTAGAATAAAATTTGTGTTAGATTTTACCTTATAGAAATTAGGGTTATTTAATCTGAACACTGTGTTGACCTAGAGGGTTAGACATTGGCCTTGTGCACTCTAACATGATAGCTAGGACTGGTATTTCTGTACTATATGTTATTTAGTTTCGTAACGTATTTTGATATTTTGTTGTCTATATGTACACGATAATTTAAGATAGGATACGTGTATATTTTAGCTACGTGCACACGCGACCCTGCTAGTTGACCAATCGTGACCCCCTTACGTTAGATTCTAAGTACAACTTAGTATTTCCTGTGCGTACTTTTGTAATGACTGATGATTATATTATATTATATTATATTATATTATATTATATTATATTATATTGTATTATATTATATTATATTATATTATATGACTAGGATCGTTTGACCGTTCTGGCGAGACTTCTGGAGCAGGTTATTGGCACTCGCAGCTTGAGGACCCAGGCAAGTATACCTTGCTATATTTACGGTTTAATTTAAATTATAAATTATTACATGATATCTTGTTGTAATATTATATATAAACTGTGCGCGTCCGAGAATGACTCGGGTGCAGTCGACGAATGCGTCGATGTGTAGTGTAATTGACTTAGTCACTAGTAGACTCACCTACCATTGTAAGGATATTCTGATATCTTCCTAGACCCTGACACTTATACGCTTCATGATGACAAACTCATGTTGGGATACGGGTTCGCGTACCCGACTAGCTATCGGTATGTGTGACATGCATCACGGTTTAGTACGTAATCAGGATTATCTAATTAGTTGAGACTTGGCATATAGTTACGTGGTTTTTACATCGTGTATTTGACTTATATATCTGTATTGGGCGGGGAGGACAACTAGTAGGCATATGGGATACACACATTGGAATCCATAGTATCCGGAGGAGCCACGGATCCAATGACTTCCTTTATATAGATACCGTATTCTTCGGAGCGATACCGACGTATATATATTTGCAGATACCTCATTCTTCGGAATAATCGACGTTACATGTACAGATACCACGCTCTTAGGAGTGTTGAACGTTATGCCTACACCTACCCATACGTACCAAGGTTGTCCTCACATTACATTCACTTAGATGGTTAGCATACCCCTTATTTTATTTAGTATTTATATATGGTATGCATTTTTGTATCTTGTTACGTCCCTCTGAGGACCTGGTTCTTTTCCAGATTTGGACGAGGCTTACTATCCTACCGTGTACGGACCCGGGCAGGAGACGAGGTACGCATCCGAGGAGGAGCTAGAGGTGCTTCTATCAGATTTCCCTTGATCATTGGTAGACTTTCTACCTAGGACTGGAGCATCCTTATCTAGTTAGCCGCTGCTCTAGTCATTACTCTCTTATATGTCTTTCAGTACTCTTATTTCGTCATTGTAGTGTGTTTGTTCCCATCAGACATATTTTGGATTGTACTATGACATTTCAGACTTGTACTTATTTTCCAGTATTTATTTCAGTACTCCTTATTTATATTTATGGACGAGATTAGACATTACCTGATGTATGTTAGTATTGGACTTGTTAGTATTTTAGGACAATATAGTACGTTTTGTTGGGTCTATTAAATTGGGTAATCCCTCGGAGACATATTAGCTGGCCATTGCCACGTGGCCTGGTCCCGAGTATTTTAGGACTGGGGTGTGACATGGTTTTAGTGGTGGCCCATGCAAATCTTGTTTATCGCTTGTGGTATGGTAACATGCCCAGGGAGCCTACAATAGGATAGAAATTATTAGATCTCATCAACCTTGATTACATCTTGAACCTTCTTCATATTTTTAAATATCTGCATCCTGTTTGCTTGTTTTCGTACTCTTTTAATGGAGTTTTATCTCTTGCAGCGAGATAAACTTGCGCAGCGGACGTGGGGCATTCGATGCCATAGTGCCAGCCGCCACCGCACATAGGGTGAAGACATCCCAAGGACCACCCGGAGAGCAACCACCATCCCAGGCCCCGATGATCCCATAGGCCCACCGATACATTGGCACCAGACTTCTCCTAACGACCCGATGCAGCAGCATGAGGGTCAGACTTCTCTAACTATCCTGATGTAGCAATTCGAGGGCCAGACTTCGAGGGCTATACCGATGCCACAGCCCGAGAGGCCGACATCGGAGAAGACACCTACGACGCAGCCGGAGGTCCCATTTCCACCACCTTCACCCTTTCCACCACAGATGCCGCATCCGGAGGGACAGTCGCAGATGTTCCAGTTCTTCCAAACTATGATACAGGCATAGTGGCATCAGACCAAGATGTTGAGACAGAGCTTGATGGCAGTTCTGGAGAGGATACCTGCCCCAACACCCACACCAGCACCTACACCAGTTCAGCCAGCTGGTACTGTACGAGGATTTTGCCAAATAGGCTCAGATACTTTTTTGGGCAGCGAGACCGCAGAGGAGATCTCCGATTGGATCGCTAACACGGAGATGCTACATGAGGCTTCTCAGCTACATCCGGACCTTTGGATGACCGCAGTGAGGGCCCAACTGAAAGGCAACGCCCATCACTGGTGGGACTCCATAGAGCGCAGTGACGGCAAGACGCAGACGTGGGAGAAGTTCTTAGAGTACTTCAATGCGAAGTATTTCCCGGCTATAGTCAAAAATGCCCTATACTCCCAGTTCCTGCACCTGGAGTAAGGGAATATGACCGTAGATGTATACGGCGCAGAGTTTAACTGACTTAGCAGATTTGGTGCCGCCTTGATACCCAACGACATGGAGAAGGCCAGGAGATTCCATCACGACCTAACTTTCGAGCTACAGAGGTATACTACCACCCAGGCGAGGATCTCTTATGAGGAGGTTCTTTCAGAGGCAAGGATCCAGGAGGCCATTGGCAGAGGAGCGAGGCATTACAGCATGACCATACCAGCCAGAGCTCAGCCTGAAGCAGGAGGACCGATCCGTCGTCCGGGAGCGCAGACACAGCAGAGGACAATGCTATACCAGCACAAGAAGCTTCTGACTTGTCACCATTATGGCAAGAAGGGACACGTTGTCAGAGATTGTCAAAAGAAGCTTAGATTGTGCATGATATGTGGAGCGAGTCAGCACCTTGCCAAAGATTGCCCACAGTACAGGGATGCAACATCGCAGAAAGGACAGAGGCCAGCAGCACCAGTCCTGAGGATATTACCCCTGCCAGGAGGTCAACGTCCACCAGCACCCGGAGGATTTCAAAGGGGACCACCCTTGGCCCCACATGAGGCATAGTTTGATCGAGCCAAACAGCAGGCCGGAGGACAGAGGCAAGAGCAGGCCTTTGCACTTGCATCGACTGAGGAGGAACCAGAAGGGGAAGCTATCACAGGTACTATTTTAGTTGCATCATTACCTGCGACTGCGTTGTTTGATTTTGGTGCTACACTATCTTTCATATCTAGTAGTTTCGTAGCCATGCATAGAGTAGCTACTTCCCCCTTACCTAAGAGTTAGAAGATTCTTATCGGAGGAGGCATCGTACTGGTTACCAGCACTATTAGAACGTGCTCGGTAGTCATGTGTGGTAGGGAGATAAGAGCACGATTTTTGGTATTCCCGATGCCAAACTTCAATGTTTGCTGGGCATAGACTGGTTGAGCCAGTACAATGCCATACTGGATTGCCGAAAAGGTAGCATCATTTTTAGACCGCCAGATCAACCGGAGTTCGAGTATATTTGAGGGACCATCGAGCGAGGAGTAGGTCAGACAGCTGGAGCTTATATGACTATGTAGACGGTACCCCCACCGATAGTTGCAGAGTTTGAGGATGTTTTCCCGGAGGAGTTGCCAAGCTTACCGCCAGTTAGAGACGTGGAGTTAACTATTAATTTAGTACCCGGAGTAGCGCCGGTATCTTCAAATGTGTACCGGTTGGCGAAGAAAGAATTGGATGAGCTGAAGCTACAGTTAGAAGAGTTGTAGATCATGGGGTTTGTCTGTCTTAGTGCATCACACTGGGGAGCACCAGTATTGTTTGTACCAAAGAAGGATGGGACAGTCCGTATGTGCATTGATTACAGCCCTTAATGCTTTGACTATCAAGAACAAGTACCCCCTGCCGCGGATTGATGGTTTATTCGACCAGCTGATAGGAACAGTGGTGTTCACGAAAATCGACTTAAGATTGGGCTATCATCAAGTAAAGGTGCGGAGAGAAGATATTTCAAAGACGACATTCAGGACTCGTTATGGTCACTACGAGTTCTTGGTAATGCCTTTTGGGCTAACGAATGCGCCTGCAGTGTTTATGAACCTGATGAACAGAGTCTTCTACCAATATTTAGACCAGTTCGTGGTAGTCTTCATCGACGACATCTTGGTGTATTCAAAGAGCCACGAGGAGCACGAAGAGCACTTGAGATTAGTGTTAGAAATGCTGAGACGAGAGAGGCTCTATGCCAAGCTGAGCAAGTGTGATTTCCTTAAAGATCGTGTCACTTTCCTCGGACACGTTATCTCAGGAGATGGTATTTCGGTAGATCCAGCGAAGATTTCGTCAGTAGAGACGTGGCCGACCCCTACCAACGTCTCAGAGGTGAGGAGTTTCCTAGGACTTGCCAGATATTACCGGAGGTTCATAGAGAACTTCGCAAGGATCGCAGAGCCGATGACCCATTTGACCCGCAAGGAGCAGGAGTTCACCTGGACAGAGGAGTGTCAGACAACATTCGATGAGCTAAAGAAGCGTCTGACTATGACACCTATCTTGACTATACCTTCTGGACCCGGAAGATTCGTGATCTATAGCGATGCGTCTGGGAAAGGATTATTATACGTCTTGATGCAGCATGGAAAGGTTGTGGCCTATGTCTCTAGGCAGCTGAGGACCCATGAGAAGAACTATCCCACTCACGACTTAGAGCTTGCCGTAGTGATCTTTGCCCTGAAGCTTTGGAGGCACTACCTATACGGAGAGCGAGTAGAGATATTCACAGATCATAAAAGCCTGAAGTACGTCTATACTCAGAAGGACCTGAACCAGAGACAAAGACGTTGGCTCGAGGTGATGACAGACTTTGAGATTGAGCTACAGTACCATCCGGGAAAGGCCAACATAGTAGCTGACACATTGAGCAGAAGATCCATGACATTCTTTTTGACTACCCAGCAACATCTATTGAGAGATCTAGAGCAGTTGGGTATAGAGGTCATTATGCCCAGAGCAGACAGCCAGTTATCGAGTTTTTAGTTGCAATCGACATTGGCTGATAGGATCAAGGCTGCTTTGCCAACAGATATCAGATTCCAGAGGCTTCAACAGAGGACAAAGGTCGAGATGCAGATAGGATTGCACATACACGAGGATGGAACTTTGAGATGTGAAGATCGTCTCTATGTTCCGAATGGAGAACTTCATCAGGAGCTAATATCAGAGGCGCACAGCTCAACATACTCTATTCATCCAGGAGGCACGAAGATGTACAGAGACTTGAGGTGTCATGCCCCAGTCCCAAAATACCGAGGGACTGGACACGTGGCAATGGCCAGCAGCACACACCGATGGACAACCCAATTTAATGGATCCATCGGAGCGTACTTAAGCTGTATTATATTAGTCAGGGTTTACTAATCTCATCCATAGAACAACATGAACTAAAACAAAACAGAATTAAATGCTGAAAGTAAAGTTACAGACGAATATTCAGCAAGAAATAATACTAAGTCGGGTGGAGACAAATCCACTACCGACAAACAAGAAAATAAAGACAAGAAAGAGATAACTAAAATATGCTAGAAAGTAACTAAGAAGCAGGGTCATCAACTGCAATCAAACTCTCGTCTAGTGCTGGTCCGTAAGCTGTGGTACTCCTCGTCTGCTAAATTTGGAGAACAAAACCAAGTCTTCAGGGGACATAGCAAGATACAAAAGAATACGAGCCAAATATAGTAAATGACATGCAAGATAGAGAAGAAAGTAAACACAAGCAAATAAGACACAAGAAATCACTATATCTAAGACAGTGGCATGCCAGTGATGCTATCAAACATGACTATAAGCAATCGGGGTAACCGCATCTCAATGGGAGATCACGATCCTATAGAAAGCAGTCCAACGGGGACTCACAGTCTATAGTATGGCTCTTTCGCAGCCCATCGGGAGCTCACGAAGGAGGTAGTCAAATGAACAATTCTCTATTGCAGTACATTGTGTACTCACAATCGAGATTGCTCAAGTGTAGTCAATGTCCAATAACTTCATCTAGGAACTAAGAAATCAGTCAAGTCAACTCCAGAAATGTAGAGTAAACATATACCATCACAAAATGTCTATGGAACAAGTAGTGTTCCAAGAAAAGAGCAAATAATGTACATGCACGCAAACAGAGAAAATATGACTAGAGCAGCAGGAATAAACCAGAGCACATCAAGAACTATATATGACAGGAAAGTAACAACTGAAAAACATGCAACCATTGTACAAGTATCTTTCAAGACAATGAAAAATAATCCAGGAGATAAGCAACAAAACTGCAGGATTTGGCAAGGTATACTTGCCTTGGTTTTGTTTCCAATTTTAGCTCGGGCCTCAGCTGGGTTTTGCAGGCAGTACTCCGGTTGCTGAAACAGACATCACCATCAGGTCCAGAAAATATTAATCAGCTAGGAACGCCTGTCCTTGAGTCCAATTTGGAGACAAGGGCAAAAACGTCATTTTCGGATCAAGGCGGGGTCCAAATGTGGGCCGCTTTGCACCGAAAAATGCGTCAGGGTCAAAGGTCTCAAAAATAGTCCAACTTAGTGTCAACAAGTCAGGAACGTTGATACGAACCCAACGGAACTTCCAGAATTGGATTCCGATGAGTCGTTCTCAAAATCGTCCGTCGGGTGGAGCCTGTTCAGTCAAAATCGTCCGTCGGGTCGGGTAGACGGGTCGGGTCGCACTAACTGCCCGGATCCGACCCGATAACCTTGAACCCGATTCAACTAGACCGAGTTCGGTTCGGTTCGGTTCAGGCTAAATAAACCGGGTTTAAATTGGTTTAATTGATTAATCTGTTTTTATGGCTTTAAAAATCCATCCGGGGTCCAATAAATTCCCGAAAAATTATCCTATGTCTGGTTTTCTATTTTACACCATAAAATATTATTTTTATAATATTTTAATATTATTTATTAACATTTAAAAATCCTTTAATAACTAAAGAACCTGAATTTAATTAGAAAAAAATCTCAAAAAATTCTAGAAATTTCAGAAAATGTAAAAATCCAAAATTTAAAATTTTCTTGAAAATCAGGGGGATTACATGAGGCAATACTATTGGTGGCATGGAATGAAGAGGGAGATAGCCCGCCTTATAGCGAAGTGCCTGGTGTGTCAGCAGTCAAGGCCGAGCATCAGAGGTCTGCAGGTTTACTTCAGCCGCTCCCGATACTTGAGTAGAAATAGGAGCACATCACTATGGACTTCGTTACGGGCTTTTCGAGGAGTCCTAGTGGTCGCAATGCGGTATGGGTCATCGTAGATTGACTCACCAAGTTTGTTCACTTTTTACCCTTCACAGTTGGGCAGTATACGGAGGTCTTAACAGATATGTATATGAGGGAGATCATGCGACTGCATAGAGTGCCAGTCAGTATAGTGTCTGACAGGGATACGAGGTTCACATCTTACTTTTGGCGAAGTATACAAGAGAGTCTCGATACCCGTCTGAAGTTTAGCACATCGTATTACCCGCAGACAGATGGCCAGTTCGAGCGCACCATTCAGACGTTGGAAGACATGTTGAGGGTGTGCATGCTTGATTTCAGTGGATCATGGGAGGACCATTTATATTTGGTCAAATTTTCCTACAACAATAGCTATCAAGCGAGCATTTAGATGGCTCCCTATGAAGCATTGTATGGCAGGAAGTATCGTTCCCCAGTGTATTAGAGTGATGTGGGCGAGAGACAGATTCTTGGACCAGAGTTGGTTGTTCGTACAATAGAGAAGGTAAAGAAGATCCAAGGCACCTGCGAGCAGCACAGGACAGACAAAAGCATTGGGCAAAGGAAAGCTGAGTCCGAGATTATATGTTTTTGAAAATATCGACTACCCGAGGAACCATCAGGTTTGGAGGCAGAGAAAAGCTGAGTCTGAGGTACATTGGACCATTCGATGTGTTGAAACGCATCGAAGAGGTTTCTTACAGATTAGCGTTGCCACAGACATTAGAAAGAGTTTATGACGTCTTCCATGTATCTCAGTTAAGAAGGTACATGCCAGATTCGAGTCATGTGCTTGACCACTCAGAGATCACAGTCGGGCCGAGTTTATCATATCAAGAGGAGCCTGTAGAGATTCTAGACAGAAGCGAGAAGGTATTGCGAGGTCAGACTATCCCTCTAGTTTATGTCGCATGGAGGCATTATACACCAGGCGAGTCGATCTGGGAACGAGAGGATGATATTCGACAGCGTTTTCCCCATCTCTTTGAAGGCCTAGGTATGTTATAGCATTTAATTTCAGTCAATAGTTTTACCATGCGTATATTTTAATTTTGAGGACAAAATGCTCTTAGGAGGGTAGATTGTAAACCCCCTCGATCAAATTTTAGGTCTACTTAGCTTAAATAGAGAGACTAGGGTTAGTTTGAATCTAATTAGAATTAGAACACAGTGTTTTAGATTTATTGTGCAATACTTGTATCACTTAGTGCACCTTACCGTTGCTTCGATATTTGGAGTGCTACACTAGCTTTGCTTTCAACCAAAATTCACACACTTTTCCTAGAAGTGCCAACCTTCCATTCTAACCTTTGTATAACTTATAAATACTCTATTTTGTGCTTTATTTTAGTCGCACAATATTCGTTACAACGTCCATCTTTAAATTTAAATAAATCCAACTTTGCATCTTTGTCCGTTCCAATCGAAATTGGATACACAAACTTAAACCGTTTTGTACAACCCAAATTATGATATTATTCTATTATGAGTCAGCTACGTCCATGACACTTGTGTCCCACCCAATTTTAACCCTATGTATTTTCAATTAATTAAATAGCACCAATTACACTAATTTTAATTAAATTGGTGTAAGGACCCAACCTCACCCAAAACTAGACCCAACTCCAACCCAAACCCCCACTCACACCCTCAAGGTTCATACTAAATATCATACACCATTTTAGCCTACTACATCACACCAAACATGGTGCTTTCCCTCATCCAATCCCAAATTCCACCATTTGTGCAATTTCCTAAATTTTAGGGACCTATCAACCTAGCCCATCTACACCCTACATTCCTTCATGTGAATATTTTCCTCACCCTAGAATAATACCCAGCCAGCCCAATTCCCGAGGACAGCCCTTCTCTCTCTTTCTCTTATATATATATAACTCTCTCTCTCTCCAAAACCTAAAAACCACCCTAGCCAAAATCCTATTTTTTTTATCCCTCATCAAACCGGCCGCCTCCTCCTTCCCCGATCACCCACTGTATAGCCACTGCCTTAGCCACCTTCTTCCTCCGTCTGCACCCCCTCGACGCCAAACTACCACCAGAAGCCACCTCCTCCTCCTTCTTCTCCGTTCGTCATCATCACCATCACCAACCCGCCAGCAACCCGACTCCCCTTCTCCTCGGTCATCTTCTCTGCCACCAGCATTACCATCTCCGCCACCGTCGACCCCGTCGATATCTCCACCACCAACATCACCACCATCAGCAACCATCGCTACCATCCCTAGCACCGCCATCACCAACACCATCATCATCATCACCATCACCCGCACCATCCATATCCCGACCAACGCCACCTTAGACCACCGCCACCTTAGACCACCTTACCAACGGCCATCCCCACCCTCAGCAAACCGCCGCCGTTGTAGCTATTGTCGTTGCTGCAAACTGCTGCCGGAGCTGCTGCTGTCATGTGCTGTGCACGCCGGAACTCCGCCCTCCTTCATCGAAGACAGACCGCCGACAAGCCAAAGACCCCCCTCAGCCACGAACTAGGTATACATATTTATTGTCTTCTTTTTATTGTGTCGATGTGTCGTTGAACGGACACGGGTAATGTGAAACCTAGTGCTATGTGTGTGTGTGTATATTTTAGAATAAAATTTGTGTTAGATTTTACCTCATAAAAATTAGGATTATTTAATGTGAATACTGTGTTGACCTAGAGGGTTAGACATTGGCCTTTTGCACTCTAACATGATAGCTAGGACTGGTATTTTTGTACTATACGTTATTTAGTTTTGTAACGTATTTTGATATTTTGTTGTCTTAATGTACACGGTAATTTTGGATACAATACGTGTACATTTTAGCTACGTGCACACGCGATCCTGCTAGTTGACCGGTCGTGACCCCCTTACGTCAGATTCTAAGTACATCATAGTATTTCCTGTGCATAATATTATAATGACTGATGATTATATTATATTATAATATATGACTAGGGTCGTTGGACCGTTCAGGCGAGACTTCTGGAGTAGGTTATTGGCACTCGCAGCTTGAGGACCCAGGCAAGTATACCTTGCCATATTTACTTTTTAATTTAAATTATAAATTATAAATTATTGCATGATATCTTGTTACAATATTACATATAAACTGTGCACGTCCGAGAATAACTCGGGTGCAGACGACGAATGCGTCGATGTGTAGTGTAATTGACTTAGTCACTAGCAGACTCACCTACCATTGTGAGGATATTCTGATATCTTCCTAGACCCTAAGACTTACACGCTTCACGATGACAAACTCATGTTGGGATGGGGGTTCGCGTACCCGACTAGCTATCGGTGCGTGTGACATGCATCACGGTTTAGTACGTAATCAGGGTTATCTAATTAGTTGAGACTTGGCATATAGTTACGTGGTATGCACGTGGTGTATTTGACTTATATATCTGCATTAGGCGGGAAGGACAATTAGTAGGCATATGGGATACACACATTGGAATCCGTAGGAGCCACAGATCCAATGACTTCCTTTACACAGATACCACGTTCTTCGGAGCGATACAAACGTATATATATTTGCAGATACCTCGTTCTTCAGAATGATGGACGTTACATGTACAGATACCACGCTTTTAGGAGTGTTGGACGTTATGCCTACACCTACCTATACGTACCAAGATTGTCCTCACATTGCATTCACTTAGATGGTTAGCACACCCCTTATTTTATTTAGTATTTATATATGGCATGCATTTTTGTATCTTGTTACGTTCCTCTGAGGACCTGGTTCCCTTCCAGATTTGGACGAGGCTTACTATCCTACCGTGTACGGACCCGGGCAAGAGACGAGGTACGCATCCGAAGAGGGGCTAGAGGTGCTTCCATCAGAGTTCCCTTGATCATTGGTAGGCCTACTGTAAACCCCCTCACCCAGATATTTAGCTATTTTAATTTAATATAATATTTAAAATTATTATTTTTATTATTAATTTGGATTAAGTAAACAAAAGTATCCTTTAAAAATATTTTTTGTAACTTTAATTTTTAGGAGCACAACATTAGCCATTATCTCCAAACAAATTTTATATGCATGATCTAGACGAGCCCACCTTAATTTATGATTATCATATCCCACTCAAACATATCTCCTTGTGCTCTATTTTTAATGTAAAACATTCGGATCAAAAACTTAATTTCTAGCACCTACAGTGCAACCGTTGACCATTCCAATTTAATTGGAGATCCAATTTTGACCAATTCTTTCGACCTAATGCATGATCATGATCTATACTAGGTCTAAGACACACATGATACCTGTATCCCACTCTATTGAACCTCTATATGCTACCTACCCTCAATAGTCATAAATGACCAATTTCTAGTGAATCGGACCAACCTAGTCAAACTAAACCGCAATGATCCGAACCTGACCCAACTAGAAGTAGTTGGACTTAACCTAGGTTAACTAAGCTAGGTTTGACCATCCATACTAAACTTAATTTCATTTTTGGACAGCCATGGATTTATTAAATCATTATGGTAGAATATGAAAGGAAAGGGGTTATAACTTGTGACATTTTCTTACCCCAATGGTAACTCCAAACCCTTCCCCTCCCCACTAGCCTGTCTATAACCCCCTCTCTACACCTCCCCTATTAGAACCACCTGAAGAAAACTTATTCCTAACTCTCTTCCTCATATTTTGTCTTCACAAATTATCTCCAAATTCCTTCTCTATCTCCCTCCTTACCTCCATCCATCCAACCCTACCCAGGCTGAATCTTAATTCAGCAATACCCCCACCAATCCGACCCTATCTCCCTCCACAGTAAGTATCTTTCTCTCAAATTTTGTTTGCTTCTTCCTCTCCCTATCCTTATCACGTTTTCTTCACAAACCTTCTATAAAAGTTTATTCTAAGTTTCTCAAAATAACCCTCTATCAGAGGTGTCCAGGCTGAATCCGAATTTAATGTATCCTCTCCTCAGGTCACTCCACTACCTCCATAGCCTCCAAACCACCACTAAATCACCCAAATATCCTTCTCCTACCTATTATTAACAAGTTTTATTTATAACTAAGCACCTAAATCATCCTACAACTCCCCCAAATACCCCTTACAAAACGAAGACACCCTACTGAACCCGCCAGCAATAGTACCACTTCAACACCTTGTTGCCACCACTTCCAGCACTAAAACCCCTTCAACAACCACCCTATCTTCATCCTCTACCTCTCTCCTAATCTCTCTAATCTGCGAAGTACTTGGAGAAATGTTTTGAAGCCTCGAACAGTAGCTACGAGACAAAGTATCCAAATCTGGACAAATTTGTGCAAGCAGTGCACTACCCTTTTTTGCCTTCCCATTTCACTTTGGTAAGAGCTCCAACTCCTCCTACTCAACCCTTTATACATTTACTTCATATCCCTATTAAATTTTACTAACTTGGTATTCATATTTTTTATGATATTATACCAAGAACATTTATTACTTCTCATGTCTAGACTTGAATGTTATTTATGCACTTGTTGTCCTATTCACTTTGCCATGATCTAAAACCCAAGCAACCACTTGCAAAATATAATTTTAATCTAATTGTAACTAAATTTCAGAATATATAAATTTTGTTTAGGTTTTATATATAAATAAATGCACGGTTGAGACATGATTAAATGTTGTGCAACTAGTAGTGCATTTTGCCTAGGATTTGTGATAGCTAGTTTTATTATTTATAAACACTATGTTAGAATGTAGAAGATGTCATGCTAAGGTTGTTCACTAGTTATAGTAGTGCTTGCACACATGTTTCATGGCAAATACAAGAAAGAAATGAGGTATATGTCATGATCTTATTATAAATTCAGATTTGACTTGTCTATGTATACTTGATATTTTATAGTAGAACAAGAGTTGTATATAGTTGGATGAATGGATATACTTGAGAAATACAGTATGTGATTATTTTTGATGACCCTAACTTAACCTATTGTTAATGCCCATGTGCATGTTTTAATAGACAAAACTAACCCTAGGTTGGTTAACATAGTTTGACACTTAGTGAATACCAAGGTTGATGATATGTTGTATATGGAAATCTAGTGTGAGAACACCTAGTACCTACATGAACCTTCGTTACAACCATGTTTATGAGGCTTGATAATGTTATGTGACTCGTAGGCTTGGTGTTTACACACTTTATTGGTCCTTGACTAGTGAACCTTAGCCAACCTACTTTGTTAGAACCCCTAATTATTTTAGACTCTAAATAATTGATGGCATTATATAAGTTGTATCCTTGATTAAATTAGACCCTAATTGTCTAATGATTAATGACGTAGAGTAGTTTTACTCTTCTGTATGCTTAGTGAACAATGTCATAGTGACTAATTTTATGATATTATATATTTAGGCTCTTGGGATCACACGAGCGTGAATTCGAGAGCAGGTTCTTTGTATTATCAGCTTGGAGTTCCAGGCAAGTGTACCTTGCCATACTTGTAGTAAATTATTTTATATTATTCTCTTGATCTATTCTGATTTATATCTATTCAACCTAGGACCGTGTGACATTACTTAACGTCCGAATAATATTCGGGTGTCAACACCGTACACGGAGTTGTGTAATGTCACCTAGAGATTGATATCCCGACCCTATATATTTTCGTGCTTGCATTCTCAAGTATATCATACCAAATGACACTTGACACTATTCATGTGACAGAATCTTTCTGAGTCATTCATGGTAATTCTGTATAGGCTACATGATTCGTGACATAGACTTTATATGTATGCATAGCTATCATATGACTTGTTGTATTAGATATGATCTTGCGTGTTATGGATATGAGACGTGTGATTACATTCGGTGGAGAGAGACACACAGGCTACAGGCTGATTTTTATATATATATATTTATTATTGTGAGGCCGTAGACTCTACATCAGAGCTAGGCACATTACGTGATATTACTGCTACCGGCTCCCCGATACAGAGCTTATAGTGGTCTCATCCTGAGTACTAGTGATGCTCTCACTTCCATATCATATAGCTGGTTACATAGTTTGCCCTATTATTACATTTTTATATACTGTATTTATTTTGGCATGATGTTTCTTGTACCTTGTTACGTCCCTCTGAGGACCTGGTCCCTTGCCAGTTTTACAGCATAGACCATTTTGGAGCCTGCCTGGAGTTGTTGATATTTGTTGCTTTGCAAGAATTGGTGCCAGGTACTTATATCTTTTCTTCCGGAGTCATGGTTATTATTTATATTGTTTATTCATCTGCTGATATAGCCTAGTTTTATAGACTCATTTTCCTTTCTCGAGTCTATTCGAGCTTATGTATTACTGGCGGCCGACTTTAGCACATGTAGCTCATTCTTGTATATTCTGATCATTGTAGATTGAGGGATAGATATTTATATTTACTTGATTATATAGATAATGACTATTTTAGTACACCTTATACGTATTCGAGTCGAACCGGAGTCTGGTCGAATGCGTAGCTGGCATGTTACGTATTTCTAGTCCTACGTATTTTGGGACTGGGGCGTGACATATTTTTGTAGTGGTCCATGCAGGTCTTGATTAAATCGTTTCGGTTACTTTTTAATACCGAGCGAACTTGTAATCAGGATTAACAATATTAGTATCTCAATCCACAACTGATTTGAAAATTCTTTAGCATTTGATTATCGCCCTTGGACTTCATAATTATACTCTTTTATTTCCCTCGGCATCCTTAATATTGTTTATCATCTCTCCATATTTCAGAGAGATGAATGTTCGTGCATGGTGTTTCCTCTAGAAGCAGATCCTTGTCAAGACGGAAGAAGACATGCTAGATATAAATTTTTGAGAAGATGGTTACCCTTAGTAGGATAGGTAGATAGGTTATTCCTATATGCTAGAGCTAGTATAGATTGTTAGCATGAGAATTGAATATAGTATTAGAGGCCTAGAACTAATAAAACCTTACCCTTGCTTAAGGTAGCCGTAATTTGGAAGTATTAGAAGTTAGCAAGATGGTTTGGAATACTTTATGGAATACATAGCTAGATGCTAGGGATCGGATGTGGCTCATGATGGTGATACAAGGAATTATATTATGACCTTAATAAATTGGAACCTTACGTAATAGACCATAATGGTTAAATCTCTAGTTGTCTTGTGACTTTTAGTATCAAAAATAGATCTTATGACCCCTTAAATTATTGATAACTATAGGTCTGGACTAAATAGATATGTAGATTGCTACACCTAATTTTTGAGTAATTAGATAACTCAAGTACTAAAGTATAGCTTTCGAAATCAAATTAGATGTATTTGATTAACTGGGTTGTTAGTATTAATTGAACAAGTGAGTACCACCCATTGACAAGCTAGTATCTTTGATAGAGAAAATAGGTTGAAGGATGAGAGTTTTATGTTATAGTCTTGACTTAGATATAGTGAATTGCCTATAATAGATGATAAGCTATAACAAGATGGTAACCATATAGTTTGGATGAAGGGTATACATGGAATGAACAAGGATAAAATCTCAGGTTCAAGGTGAAGAAGGTAGAATGGTAACAAGAAGAGTCACGAGAAGTACATGATCTTGAGCATTTTAAATTAAGAGAAAGATCTAGGAAGGACTGAAGATTTATCACTCGGTAGTTTCCTAGAAGATCTATACTACGAAGTGAAAAGTACTGGGTCATGATTGATGAAGCTTATAATTGAAAATAGGATTAACATACTAAAAAGATATGAAGGTGAGTAGGAAATAAATGATAAGGGAAAGATATTATGGTCGCATAATCCAAAGGGAATGGATTGTGGTATGGACTTCAGGAATAATAATTTTAGCATTTATGAATTATAATGCTTTTAGAATTTTGAGAATTTAGTGCGAGTAAAAATTGTTGATCAGTCTCGAAGTGATACGAATTTTAAGAAATTAAACACAGGTTCAGAATCACATACTGACTTGTTGATCATTCTGTAGAGGATTATCACAAGACCCTTAGATTATAGATTTACATATGGTAAAAAAGTATAAATGGAAAATAGAAGTCTTATATGAATGATAGCTGAATATTATGGATTTACATATAAACTTATTAGGGTTAGGGATTTAGATTTTTGACTAATAGGGTATGAGCTTGCTGGACCTATCCTCAGTAGTAGGTAATGAGAACCTATTTTCAATTTACTATAGCCGATGGAAATTTAGATTTTAGAAATCTTATTCTTTTTATTGTATTGATTATATTTTTATCTAGGGTATTTAGAATGATTGAATAGATATTTATTACATAATTTCTATATTTTTTTTGTACTACGTATTTGAATAGGGGCTTTTGTCATATTTTATTATATGTATTTCTCTTAGGAATCGTTGAGTTGAGATTCTAGACTATGTATGACTGACTGACTAGATTAAACTTATTGCTGCTAAGAGCAATTATAAAAAGTTAGGTTAGAGTATTTTATTGGGGATACTATAGGTTGATGACGTTGTACCAAGGAAAGAATAAAAATATAATAGCAGTCTTAGCTGTAGAATAAAGGATTTAGATACTATATAGGTAGCCTTGAATATTTTGTGCTTGTAAGATTTTAGTTCCTAACACATGCACTCCTTTAAGAGTTAAGGTATGGCATTATTTTCCTTCTAAATATTGAAAGATTCAAACTGAGTTTGTGTTGCGGCATCCTTGTGAAACCTAGGCCTATAGGTGGTAAATTTTTCTAGATGACGATTAGCATGATAATAATAATGAGATAGTACATGGTGGTGAAAATATATTTTGAGGATCAACAGCCTTAGACGGTTAAATTGTATGTATATGGAAGTTTAAGGTTTTTAGAATGGGTATGAGTAAGTTCCAAGATGTGTTTATATATTTAGAGATATGATGAGTTATGGTTGGAGAGATTTATTTTGAATTTCGAGGACGAAATTTTTCTAAGGTGGATAGATTGTAAACCCCCTCACCCAGAGATTTAGCTATTTTAATTTAATATAATATTTAAAATTATTACTTTTATTATTAATTTGGATTAAGTAAACAAAAGTATCCTTTAAAAATATTTTCTGTAACTTTAATTTTTAGGAGCACAACATTAGCCATTATCTCCAAACAAATTTTATATGCATGATCTAGACGAGCCCACCTTAATTTATCATTATCATATCTCACTCAAACATATCTCCTTGTACTCTATTTTTAATGTAAAGCATTCGGGTCAAAAACTTAATTTTTAGCACCTACAGTGCAACCGTTTACCATTCCAATTTAAATTGGAGATCCAATTTCGACCAATTCTTTTGACCTAATGTATGATCATGATCTATACTAGGTCTAAGACATACATGATACTGGTATCCCACTCTATTGAACCTCTATGTGCTACCTACCATCAATAGTCACAAATGACCAATTTTCTAGTGAATCGGACCAACCTAGTCAAACTAAACCACAACGACCCGAACCTGACCCAACTAGAAGTAGTTGGGCTTAACCTAGGTTGACTAAGCTAGGTTTGACTATCTATATTAAACATTATTTTAGTTTTGGACAGCCATGGATTTATTAAATCATTAGGGTGGAATGTGAAAGGAAAGGGGTTATAACTTGTGACCTTTCCTTACCCTATTGGTAACTCCAAACCCTTTCCCTCCCCACTAGGCTGTCCATAACCCCCTCTCTTCACCTCCCCCATTAGAACCACCTGAAGAAAACTTATTTTAACTCTCTTCCTCATATTTTCTCTTCACAAACCATCTCCAAATTCCTTCTCTATCTCCCTCCACACCTCCATCCATCCAACCCTACCAAGGCTGAATCTTAATTCAACAATACCCCTACCAATCCAGCCCTATCTCCATCCACAGTAAGTATCTTTCTCTTAAATTTTGTATTCTTCTTACTCTCCCTATCCTTATCACTTTTTCTTCACAAACCTTCTATTAAAATTTATTCTAAGTTTCTCAAAATAGCCCTCCATCAGAGGTATCCAGGCTGAATCAGAATTTAATGTATCCTCTTCTCAGGCCACTCCACCACCTCCATAGCCTCCAAACCACCACTAAAGCACCCAAATATCGTTCTAATACCTCTTCTTAACAAGTTTCATTTATAACTAAGCACCTAAATCATCCTACAACTCCCCCAAATATCCCTTACAAAACGAAGACACCCTACTGAATCCGCCAGTAATAGCACCACATCAACACCTTGTTGCCACCACTTTAAGCACTAAAACCCCTTCAACAATCACCCTATCTTTATCCTCTACCTATCTCCTAATCTCTCTAATCTTCAAAGTACTTGGAGAAATGTTTTGAAGCCCCGGACAGTAGCTACGAGACAAAGTATCCAAATCTGGACAGATTTGTGCAAGCAGTGCACAACCCTCTTTTGCCTTCCGATTTTACTTTGGTAAGAGCTCCAAATCCTCCTACTCAACCCTTTCTATATGTACTTCATATACCTATTAAATTTTACTAACTTTGTATTCATATTTTTTATGATATTATACCAAGAACATTTATTACTTCTCATGTCTAGACTTGAATATTATTTATGCACTTGTTGTCCTATTCACTTTGTTATGATCTAAAACCCAAGAAACCACTTGTAAAATATAATTTTTACTCTAATTTTAACTAAATTTTAGAATATATAAATTTTTTTTAGGGTGTTATATATAAATAAATGCATGGTTGAGACATGATTAAATGTTGTGCAACTAGTAGTGCATTTTGCCTAGGTTTTGTGATAGCTAGTTTTATTGTTTATAAATACTATGTTGGAATGTAGAAGATGTCATGCTAAGGTTGTTCACTAGTTATAGTAGTGCTTGCACACATGTTTCATGACAAATACAAGAAAGAAATGAGGTATATGTCATGATCTTATTATAAATTCAGATTTGACTTGTCTATGTATACTTGATATTTTATAGTAGAACGAGAGTTGTGTATAGTTGGATGAATGGATATACTTGAAAAATACATTATGTGATTGTTTGTGATGACCCTAACCTGACCTATAGTTAATGCCCATGTGCATGTTTTAATAGACAAAACTAACCCTAGGTTGGTTAACATAGTTTGACACTTAGTAAATACTAAGGTTGATGATATGTTATATATGGAAATCTAGTATGAGAATACCTAGTACCTACAGGAACCTTCGTTATAACCATATTTATGAGGCTTGATGATGTTATGTGACTATTAGGCTTGGTGTTTACACACTTTCTTGGTCCTTGACAAGTGAACCTTAGCCAACCTACTTTGTTAGAACCACTAATTATTTTAGACTCTAAATAATTGATGGCATTGTATAAGTTGTATCCTTGATTAAATTAGACCCTAATTGTCTAATGATTAATGAAGTAGAGTAGTTGTACTCTTGTGCATGCTTAGTGAACCATGTCACAGTGACTAATTTTATGATATTATATATTTAGGCTCTTGGGATCGCACGAGCGTGGATTTGAGAGCAGGTTCTTTGTATTATCAGCTTGGAGTTCCAGGCAAGTGTACCTTACCATACTTGTAGTAAATTATTTTATATTATTCTCTTGATCTATTCTGAGTTATATCTATTCAACCTAGGACCGTGTGACATTACTTAACGTCCGAATAATATTCAGGTGTCAATACCGTACGCGGAGTTGTGTAACGTCACCTAGAGATGAATATCCCGACCCTATATATTTTCGTGCTTGCATTCTTAAGTACGCCATACCATAGAACACTTGACACTATTCATGTGACAGAATCTTCCTAAGTCATTCATGGTGATTCTGTATAGACTACATGATTCGTGACATAGACTTTATATATATGCATAGCTATCATATGACTTGCTGCATTAGATATGATCTTGCGTGTTATGGACATGAGACATCGTGGACATGAGATGTGTGATTACATTAGGTGGAGAGAGACACACATACTATAGGCTAATTTATATATATATATTTATTATTGTGAGGTCGTAGACTCTACATCAGAGCTAGGCACATTACGTGATATTACTACTACCGGCTCCCTGACACAAAGCTTATAGTGGTCTCAGCTTGAGTATTAGTGATGCTCTCACTTGCATATCACATAGCTGGTTACATAGTTTGCCCTATTGTTATATTTTTATATACTGTATTTATTTTGGTATGTTGTTTCTTGTACCTTGTTACGTCCCTCTGAGGACCTGGTCCCTTGCCAGTTTTGCAGCATAGACCGTTGTGGAGCCTGCCTGGAGTTGCTGATGTGTATTGCTTTGTCTTGCAAGAATTGGTGCCAGGTACTTATATCTTTTCTTCCAGAGTCATGGTTATTATTCATATTGTTATTCATCTGCTGATATAACGTAGTTTTATAGACTCATATTTATTTCTAGAGTCTATTCGAGCTTATGTGTTACTAGTGGCTGACTTTAGCACATGTAGCTCATTTTTGTATATTATGATCATTGTGGATTGAGATATAGATATTTATATTTACTTGATTATATAGATAGTGACCATTTTAATACAGCTTATACGTATTCGAGTCAGACCAGAGTCTGGTCGAATGCGTAGCTAGCATGTTACGTATTCCTACTCCTACGTATTTTGGGACTAGGGCATGACACCTTCCGCCTAGGACTGGAGCATCCTTATCTAGTTAGCCGCTGCTCTAGTCATTACTCTCTTATCTGTCTTTCAGTACTCTTATTTCGTCATTGTATTGGGTTTGTTCCCATCAGACATATTTTGGATTGTACTATGACATTTCAAACTTGCACTTATTTTCCAATATTTATTTCAGTACTCCTTATTTATATTTGTGGATGAGATTAGACATTACCTGATGTATGTTAGTATTGGACTTGTTAGTATTTTAGGACAGCGTAGTACGTTTTGTTGGGTCCATTAAATTGGGTAATCCCTCGGAGACGTATTAGTTGGCCATTGCCACGTGGCCTGGTCCAGAGTATTTTGGGACTGGGGCGTGACATAGTACAAGACCTATTACCTAACACAACATATTCTAACACTTTCAGACTCACCTATACACTTATGGTTACCACTCTACCCTGACACACTCACTAATACATCTCATGGATATACGTTCTCCTTCTCCTTATATGACCAAGTATCAAATGCCAATAGAATGTCAAATCTCCATTGATACTCGACACAAATTCATGTTACTCACTTGATATATAGATCTCTCAACTATATAAATCTCTATGCACCTAAAACATGAATAATAACATTAATACAAATATCTAGAATCACCAATTGGTACACTACTCCCCCTCATAATCTCTTATTCGAATACCATGCTACCAATCACAAACTACACTCTGATACCAATCATAGAACTATGGCTACAAATGATACTACACTATAAGTTATTTCTAGATTTATACACTAATACCTAATGCTCTCCTACCCAACTAGAAACCACTCACAAACCACAAGTTACACCTCTGATACTCAAACTTGATACAATCTAACTGCAAGTTACCAAACTACCATACTATCCAAGGAAGCTCAGGAACTAATGAAGTGAAGCTTTATAATGAACTGAACTAGAGGAACTAAAGATATCTCTATCCTAAGCTAGTAGAGATGGTGGAACAAAATACAATGATAATAAGAGTAGAATGATAGAGATGATATGTTAAGAACCAATTTAAGATATAATCTGATAATCATATACATCTATCCAAAATTATGTTACCCAGAATTCTCTCCACGCCAATAAGCATAGCTGCGATAAACTATATAGTCCATAACTAAGGTATATACCTCTATAATCATGTTATCTAGAATTCGCATCATGCCAACTAGTATAGCTTTGCCATGGCAACTAGTATGGCTGCGATAAACTCTAAATTCTATAACTAAGATATGTACATCTAAAATAAGGTCTCTATATTTTTGCGACTCCAGCTAGTATAACTGCGATAAACTCTAGACTCCATAACTAAGGCCTACGGTTACCTTTCTCACTGTTCTCATCCAAATACTACATCAGAATATACCTCAATTTAGTCCATAAAATTCATCTCGATGCAAGAATCAATTTCAACAACGAACATGTGAAGGTGAAAGGAAACAAGTAGAAACAAATTTTGAAATAAAGTTTATAGTCAGATTCTCAAGGGTTATTCCAGGAATCTTTCAAGAAATCCTAATATATGATTAAGTACCATACTTCTTATAATCCATTAATCATATTTTATTTTAGGCTTGCAGTAGTACGTCTAAGCTGAAGTACTACCACGATATTGCACTAGTTGCAAAGACAAGACATGCATGGGCCTTCACAAAAATGTGTTACCACCCACACTCGGATGATTGGGGCACGAGTACGTGGTATCTCCAGCCTACGTCGCAACATCGGTAGAAGAACTATGTCTAAGTCATCATAATTAACTATCCATCTCACACAGTCATATCCAACTCCATATGGATACAATGATATACATTAATAAAATATACTCATTCATATACTAAGGAAGAAAGACACAATATGATAATAAGCATGAGAATTAAATCCAAGTATAACAGGTCTAAACAATACATCAAGTCTAAATCCAAATAAATAACCCAAGTATATCAACTAACTGCCGAGAATAAATCCGGTACCAAAATATAAAATGCTAACTACCTAGCTAAGCAATCTCTGAGATAGGCACTCCCGTAACTATACCATGCTACTCTATAATAAGTAGGACCACTCCTCGATATCGATCCCTAAAAATGTTATCCAGTCAGGATTGGAGCAAAGCACATAAAATAACAGTAGTTCTATTTAATTGAAAAAGAACATAAAAATAGTAAAGCAATGTAAATACATGATGGAAAATAATACTGGAATCATAATGGAAAGATAAGACTGGTGTCATATCACAGGTAAGTAATAAAATAATAAGTAAACATGTGTATGGCAGTAAAGAATACCAAACAGTGCTCGAACTGGAGTCCAAGTGTCCTATATATAAATTATCATGTCCATAAGGTGTTTTGGAATCATAATTAAGCTTAATTAATCATATATTAGGTCTCTAGGTCATTTTTACGTCAATTGGGGATAACGAGGTCAATACTTCAATACTAGGTCCACAACACCTATTTACTTGGTCCATGCATCAATACTAGTTAATATTGATTAATACTAAATCATATTAGCTATATAATATACTAGGTATTTTAGATATACTACGTAGACCCCTAGATATCAATAACTAGTAGCAACTTAACTTATTTCTAAAGATACTACACTAATACCCCTTACGTAGACTTTACTCTATACCTTATCCTAGAATTACTTAATACCTTAGTCTGAACACTCACTACTTATATATATATATATATATATATATATATATATATATATATATATATATATATATATATATATATATATATATATAAGTAGTGAGTGTTGAGATACCTAACCATTACTTCCTAATATGCGCTCATGGCTAATACCCCAACTGACACCACTTGGTTAACCTATTGATACACATGGAATACCCTACTAGCACTCTCTATATTACACTAACATATTTTCACACTTAAGCACTACACATTACATTCACTGATATCACAACACTCTCTGGTATAATACCCATTCCTCACACACCTACATTTATACAATAACTCACTCCCAAAGCATACCTGCACAACCTGGACAGTGCACCAATATACTGCCCACAATTGGCCTCAGCCTAAGCCTCTACTCGAGCTAAAGTTGCTCACTGCAGCACAGTGCCATGTGCACTTCTAACATACCATTCACTGCTACACCCTATATCGTAACACCTAAATGAAGACCTGTCGATACAAGCTCCCATGCCTGCACCTTCAGGTGATCCTAAGCTGCTAAATGCTGCAAACATATGCTGTTATTAAGACTCCACAAACCCCCACTGCTGGATAGTGCTCGAATATTACCTACTATAGAATCTGTAGTTCAGGACTTCACCCTCACAACCCGAGCTGCATCACCCCTTAGTATCACTTACAACCCAATATGCACATCGTTGCACCTTGAGCTGAGCTTGCACCAAATTCTCGAGCTCTCCATATTTCTCACTAGGATTGCAACACTGTAGACATTACTGATCAATGCATTCTAAGCCCTCACACAGTATAACATATGTTGACCCCAAGTCTACACATGCACCTCCTTGTTGTTGAGAAAAACGCTCATCTCCCTTGCTCATAACAACCTCCAGTCTCCTTCCTCTTCCACCTGACTGTGCACCACCCACACAGTGCATGCTTGCACTCCCCATAGACCTATAACACCCTAAAAACCACTCCACTAATATATACCAATGAACACATCACCAAATACTAAACACATACACTAAATATAATGGACTATGACAATACTAGGGACTTGCACAACTTAAATCTAGTACACAAGCTAACAATTCACAACAAATATCAAACACATGATGTGGACACTAGTATCACACCATAATACTCTATGATACACCATGGTACCCCAATCCAATAGCCACGAATCACCACATATGTATGAATTATGATATATATATATATATATATATATATATATATATATATATATATATATATATATATATATATATATATATATATATATATATATATATGTGTATATAATGTAATGTAATAAAAGATGAATTAATGCTAATTGGGCAAAAAACCCAAATTATCCAATTTATCGATACGTATCATGACGTATCATGATACAACCCACACATATACAATTGTGGACACGTACACCCTACAAATCCATGAATTAAACTCTAAAACTACCAATGAGTCATTCCTCAAACACTTGGTGGACCAAATTCGGATTTCTCCTAATTTGGCCACAAAAATTACCATAACTATCATAATAGAGGCTTATAGCACCTAGTTCTTCTCCATAAAGGTGGTCCTTAGCCATGGATGGGTTTCTAGAGTCTCAAATGAGTAATCTAACATTTTAATTGGTAGAAAGAGTGAAATTATACCTATTGGGAGTTGGATTCCAATAAAACTCCTCCAAGTGGACACAATAGGTAAAATGGACTCGATCTCCTAGCAAGTTCCTCTCCAATGAATCTCTTTATGCTCTCCAATGCTCTAGGCCTCCATGTTGGTAAGAATGAGTGGAATAATGAGTTTTTTGAGAATAATTTGGTAGGAAATTGGATGAATTGGAGAAGAAGTAAATTTGGGGATAAACAAATGATGTAATAAAGTGCTAATGGAGGCTAATTGCCTTGAGAATAGGGTCGGCCACTTTATGTTGGGATGGGTGCTGGTGGTTGGTCCAACCTCCACACTCTTCTAATTATTTCAAAATTTGTCATGAAGAATCTTAGTGTTTAGATGGCATCTTAATTAGCTAATGGACATCTAACTAATGATAGGAAGGAATATTCTATCCATACTAACTAAGTTGATTAATTATATATGCTAAGTCATGGACTAACATAATGTCACTAACTAAGTCTACTAACAGTAGTCCATTCTAATTAGCTAACACATGATCCAAAACCAATTTTATTATGACTATATATATATTAATAATATAATTACCAAACAATATTGAAATGACAAAAATATCCCTCAAGCAATTCTAGGTGGTTACAACTTCTGACCTTTGATATGTTGGGAATAAATTACAAAAATATTTCCCCCAAACCAAATAATTGAGAAATAAAAATGCACAAAAATAACTTATCAAAATTACAAAGAAAGTACAACGCAAACACAACAATTTTGACGTAGAAAACCTTACGGTTAGGAATAAAATGCGAAAATTTTGCTATTCTCCGAAAGTTGCAAACTTGAGAAATATCTCCTTTTGATCTCTATCTCTGGTAGATGTGATAATGAAAATTAGTGTTAGGAACAACCTATTTAAAGCCTACTAAATCATATATCAATTTTGTCACCCCCGATTCCAGATTTAGTATTTCCTGAATTTCTAGAATTTTATTTTTTTTGATAATATATTCCTGTTGTATTTTCTTATGTTGGTTCATGGCATTTTTATTATTGTTTTATTTTTTTTGATGTTGCGAGGGACTACCCGAGACCAGTAGAATACCCTTTGGCATTTTCATAGACCCGATTTAGGACCCGCATGTAGAATGGGCACTTGGTTCGGTTCATTTTGGGTGAACCCATGACTATACCCTATTTTCTCCTCTCTTAGTATATATATATGACTTTTCTCTCTCCTCTCTTTCTTCTTCTTAATTTTATTTTTCTCCTTTCCCTCAAGCTCCCGCTAACTCTAACACTAACCCTAAGGGAAAGTTACTGCGACTTGGACCATGATAGGTATAGGTTAGGAGCCACCCAAGGAAGTACATCTTGCTTAATTGTAAAGTCATAAATTTTTGGAATTTTATATATGTTATTTTTTTAAAAATGTTTTTGATGTAAAATATTCTCCTTGAGTTACTGATCATGTTTAGTTCTTAGAGTTTTGAATTTTGATGTATAGATTTTTGTAGATCTGAGTTTCAAGTTTAGGGTTTTTATGTGTTCCATGAGTTTTTTTTGGTTTTGATCTGTTAAAACTTAGTGTTTTTAAAAACTAGTGGTTCCTTATATTAGAGCATTTCATTTCGTGCAATTTCGATTTTGTTTCACTTGATTTGGAGTTAAAATAAAGTTTTTATGTATAAAATAATTTTTTGATTTTTTTGGAGCTTTCGGCCATGGCTGAACTTGCTGTTGGAGAAGACGGAGTCTTCACGCGACAAGCGAGCTATGTTTCCGAAGAGTTTCAAGCGGTCCGAGAGGGTTATGTGTCCTAAACTCTTATCGCATACTGACATCATGTGTCCATCTTATTGGACGCATGACTGCTTATATACACAAGTATCCTTGAACACCTCGTGCTTCACTCGCTGAACAAATAAAAAATTTGCTAAGTCCAAAAGTGAGTCCATTCGGCAATTGGGTGCATACGACAATTGGGTGCATGCGGCCAGTGGGTATATGCGGCAAGTGAGTCCATGCGGCCAGTGGGCGTATGCGGCTAAGAATTCTTATGTGCATTTTTGTATTCCTTGTTATGTTCTTTCTATAATTTCTTTAATGATTATTATTTTATGCTTCCTTATGTCAATACACATTTATGATACCAAACAAGTTTCACAATCCTCACGACACAGTGAGAATGTTTGTGTATAAAAATCTATTGCATTTGGCATCTGGTAATCAAGTGTGAGCATTGTCCAATGTATTGTGTGTCACAAATACGATAATTCATGAAAAGCTCGTACTCGTGATTCGTCATTTTAGGGAGTTCTCAAGTGTCCACGACTCGAGAACTTAAAATAATTTAGTAATGATTAAACAAGATAAGATTTACCTAGGATATTTTTGGGAGGGAAGAATATTGCGCTACCGGCTACCCCGATCCCTAAGGGCCCCATGCGGCATGGAAAACTCTGCTAGGCAAGGGCTCCAAGACTGACCAAGTTTATGCGTGCTATGGCAGATTATAAGATAAATTTATGTTTACAAGAAAAGTTTATGATTATAAGACAAGTTTATGTTTACAAGACCAGTTTTGATTCATAAGTTTATATTTATGCTTATAAGTTCAATTTTTGTTTATGATAAGTAACAAGTTATGTTATTGTATGGTTGACTGGGTATTTAAGTTTACTAGACAAGCATACCCTTGGCCATCTGAATTGACTGCAGTACTGGTTGTAGCAATATTCTTAGCAATACATTTCTAGTAATTAGGGCTTGTGATAACCCTAGTTAGTTAATTATAGCAAGCCGTAGGTATGTTTGGCCGTGAATTGGATGTTTATTTATTCGTATAGCTCGCTCTTCTAGTTTTATTTTCTTTCGGTACGTGGTTAGGGTACTAAGTTATGCTCGGATGAAGGTCTGCAACCCCGGTCCTTGTTTAGTTTAATGGTTGTGGTCCCGATCAAGAGTAGTTCCTATGTTCTCTTACCGCTCGTCGCCTTACTTTTATTTCTGCACTTATTATCAGTTCTTCCAGTATTATTCTTGAGACAAGTATGTTGGTACCGTACAAGTCTCGATCTGTATTTATTTCTTATATATATCTTTTGCTTATGTTGTGATGTATTTGGCCTATCACCTCGAGCTGCTTTGTGGTACTTATTGCTTGGGGTTCTGACCCCACTGGCTTTGCATGGACAGGTTATCTCGAAGAGAACCAGATCTACCGTGCCTCCAATAAAATGGCTCGCACTCGTAGGACTGTGGTCGAAGCTCGCTAGTGGGTTTCCTCCTTTCATCCCACGTCTTGATTACTTCTTTTTGTGTGGTGTTTAACAAGGAGTAGAGTTAGCTCCTTATATTTTTAAGACTATGGTCAACATGATGTATATATTAGACCATCGCTAAAATATTTTGATCATGTATTATTAAACTCTGCTAGTGCAGTATTTTGTATTCACTAGCTTCATAATCATATGTGACATATAATTTGGGACGCCTTTTTTTCTTTCACGTATGATATATTCTTGTGCGTTTGTTTCTGGATTAAGATAATATGATTTATCGGCCTTAGAACTAATGTCATAGCATGCTAAAGTTCACCCATATATTTTCTAGATAACCTTAACATATTGTGGCTTACTTTGGTATTCTACAAGGTGCAGTTGGCCATGTTAGTCTCCGTATTTATTCAGTATTCTTCAGTGGGATGTGACAAGATTTTATTGGTGGCCCATGCAGGTTTGTTTTTCAGACTCGTGGGAGGACTCATCTTGTTAGAATCTCAATCCTCTATAATCTTCGATTGAACTCCACTTGTCACATGTATCTCTCGCTTTTCTTGAAATCCAAACTTGCTTGACATGACTATTCCATTCCCATCCCTTGTTGATATCCTTGTGTCCTTATCCTTCAAGGATACCCCACCTGCTCCTTCTTTCGAGGGTTCTATTGCACCGATAACTCCAGTAGATCCAGTAGTAGGCCAGGGTCATATTCCGATATTTAACCAAGGGCAAGCATTTGTAGCTTTTCATCAGCCGGCTCCGCAAGTCATGCATGCTCGACCAGCACAATCAGCCCCACCAATCTTTCCGGAACAACCAGCTCAGCCCGCTCCATCATTCATACCAGCCCAGCCAGCCCAGACAATAACACCAGTTCTACTAGTATAACCAGGGAAGGCAGGATCATAGGCTATGTTAGAGATGATCCAAGCTATGATAATGTTACAACAACAATAACATCAACAACAACTCTGTCTTCAGCAACAAGTGGTCCAACTCTGCCTGCAATTTCATCAAGGACAAGAACAGACCAATAATACTATTTACAAGGGAGTTAGAGTAGCACTCGAGAACAATGGGCGTTATACTCATAACTCGACGATGAATGTTAGTCGCATGCGCCCAGCCAAGTTCCACGGCATGAAAGATGCAATTTTAGCAAATTCTTGGCTCCAAGACTTTGAGGCCATCCTGGATAAAACCAAGACCCCAGATGATGAGAAGGTAGCAGTAGTAAATATGCAATTATCAGATCTTGCCCGAGATTGGTGGAAAGCACAAGAAATGGCACTTTCGAAGCCCATTTACTGGCAGACATTCAAGGAGCACTTCCAGGAGAAGTATTTCCATACTACCGTCAAGTTCCAGCTCCAATAATAGTTTATCAACCTCCACCAGAAATAAGATCGGTCGACCAGTATGCAGTCGAGTTTTACAGACTTAGCCAATTTGCTCCTCATATGGTAATTTTTGAGGAAGACCGAGCCACGAGATTTGAGCAAGGGTTACATCTAGAGCTTCAACAATTTATGGTGCGTCATAATTATACCACCTATTATGCAATACTCAGGGCAGCTGGGTCCAAGAACTTGTCGGTCAGAGATTAGTAGCAAGGATCAGAGGCCAAAAGAGGTCACACTAATCCCTGAGAAGTACCGGTATTCAGTCATCACCTCCAACACCAACAGTTCGAACTTCTTGCCCGCCAGCAACTCCAACCTCCAAAGTAACTTTAGTACAATCTACCAGGCAGTCTGTATCAATAGGATACAGCTACTGCGGCAAGCCAGGGCACACCAAAGAATAGTGTAGGAGGGCCAATGGCCAGTATCTCAGATATGGGGCACCCGACCACATGATTGGTTCTTGACCAGTCCTGTAACCAGAGACTTCTTCAGTCTAGTAGTTACCAGCTCCGTCTCGGGTAGCTATTGAAGGCCCGCGAGGACAAGTGTTAGCAGATCAACCCCTATCCCAACGTCCTCTCCCGACTCAGACTTAGTAGTTCCAGCAGCAACGTCTGCTTCAATATGCCCAAGTCTAGCAAATCGAACCAGCAAGACAGAGCCAGCAGCAAGTCAGAGCCACAGCCCCTGGATGATGGCTTGACGAAATATTTGGCAACCTAGAGCAGTTGTTAGCCGAAGGTACTACAATTATGTGTAAGATTTTCGAGCTCTCTTTAGCTTGTCTCATTTTTGGGTTCTTGTCGAACGATCTCTTGTTCTGATGCGTTCGAGATACGATAGTCGTTCAACCTTTTGTTGAAAAAATATGAGTTTATTGTCCCGCTCATTTGCCTTCGTGACTCATGGTAAGTGGTGTCTATCATATATTCTAACTGCGAAGGTATATCCTGGATTAGAGTCATGTCCTCGATATAGTCGTTGGTACCGACTTACCGCCAGACTTGGCTCTTGTTCATTTATGTGAGTCAGTATAGGAAAGTGAGGACGAGTTCCTATTCGACTGACTCAGGAGTGTATGTATCCATATACCCCCAATTCCCTGTGTATCACTTTTGTGCATTTATTCATTAGTTACTTATATAGCTATCTTTGCTATTTTTAGCTATTTGCTTAGTATAATCATTTAAATTGTGATTTGATTTCTTGAGCTTTCTCATGTGTTCCAGTTCAACAAGCCTTGGTAAAATTTCGAGGACAAATTTTTTTGAGTATATGTCACACCCGATTGAAGATTTAGTATTTCTTGAATTTCTAGATTTTAATTTTTTCTGATAATGTATTCCTGTTGTAGTTTCTTATGTTGGTTCATGTCATTTTTATTATTGTTTTATTTTTTCTGTTGTTGAGATAGACTACCCGAGACCAGTAGAATACCCTTTGGCATTGCCATAAACCTAATTTAGAACCCGCATGTAGAATGGACACTTGGTTCGGTTCATTTTAGGTGAACCCATGACTAAACTCTCTTTTCTCCTCTCTTAGTATATATATATGGCTTTTCTCTCTCCTATCTTTCTTCCTCTTCTTTATTTTATTTTCTGCCTCTCCCTTAATCTCTCTCTAACTCTAACACTAAGAGAAAGTTGCTGCGACTTGGACCGTGAGAGGTAGAGGCTCGGAGCCACCTAAGGCAAGTACATCTTGCTCAATGGTGAAGTCATAAATTTTTGAATTTTTATATATTTTATTGTTTTAAAAATGTTTTTGATGGAAAATATTCTTCTTGAGTTGCTGATCATGTTTAGTTCATGGAGTTTTGGATTTTGATATATAGATTTTTGTATATCTGAGTTTCAAGTTTAGGGTTTTTATGTGTTCTATGAGTTTTTCTTAGTTTTAATTTATTAAAAGTTAGTATTTTCGAAAAATAGTGGTTTCTTATGATAGAGCACTTTATTTTGTACAATTTGGCTTTTGTTTCACTTGATTTGGAGTTAAAATCAAGTTTTTATCTAGAAAACAATTTTTTGGTTTTTTTTGGAGCTTTCGGCCATGGCTGA
Source organism: Iris macrosiphon (assembly GCA_036927795.1). Taxonomy (NCBI): domain Eukaryota; kingdom Viridiplantae; phylum Streptophyta; class Magnoliopsida; order Asparagales; family Iridaceae; genus Iris; species Iris macrosiphon. Next base: position 177,373,159 of record JAYESA010000007.1, on the reverse strand, counting down.
ACTTGCTGTTGGAGAAGACAAAGTCTTCATGCGGCCAGGGAGCTATGCGGTCGAAGACTGCCATGCGGCCCGAGAGGGTTATGCGGCCTGAACTCTTACAGCATACTGAAAGCATGTGTCCATCTTGTTGGACGCATGACTGCTTATTTACACAAGTGTCCTTGAATACCTCGTGCTTTCACTCGTTGAACGAATAAAAAAATTTCTAAGTCCAAAAGTGAGTCCATGCGGCCATTGGGTGCATGCGTCCAGTGAGACCATGAGACAAGTGAGTCTATGCAGCAATTGGGTGCATGCGGCCAGTAGGTGCATGTGGCAAGTGAGTTCATGCGACTAGTGGGAGGAGTATGAGGCCAAGAATTTTTTAGTGCATTTTTGTATTCCCTATTTTTATGTTCTCTCTATAGTTCCTTTAGTGATTATTGTTGAATGCTTCCTTATGTCGATACACGTTTATGATACCAGGCAAGTTTTGCATATGAGTTCACAACAAGTACCAGCTAACGGACTGAACCCCTACCAATAACTAAGATTTCTCGGGGTTAGATAATCTATCAACAACTTTATGTACAAGTTCACAATCCTCACGACACCGTGGAAATATTTCTGTATGAACATCCATTGCATTTGGCATCGGGAAATCAAGTATGAGCATTGTCCAATGTATTGCGTGTCGCAAATACGATAACTCATGAAAAGCTCGTACTTAAGATTCGTCATTTTATGGAGTTCTCAAATGTCCACACGACTCGAGAACTTGAAATAATTTAGTAATGATTAAACAAGATAAGATTTACTTAGAGAATTTTTGGGAGGGAAGAATATTGCGCTACCAGCTACCCCGATCCCCAAGGGCCCCATGCGGCATAGACAACCCTACTAGGCTAGGGCTCCATGACTGACCAAGTTTACGCGTACTGTGGTACATTACTAGATAAGTTTGTGTTTACAAGAAAAGTTTATGATTATAAGACAATTTTATGTTTACAAGACTAGTTTTGATTCACACGTTTATGTTTATGCTTATAAGTTCAATTTTTGTTTGTGATAAGTAACAAGTTATGTTATTATATATTGACTGTAAATTTAAGTTTACTAGAAAAGCGTACCCTTGGCCATCCGGGTTGACTGCAGTACCGGTGGTAGCAATATTATTAGCAATGCATTTCTAGTAATTAGGGCTTGTGATAACCCTAGTTAGTTAATTATAGCAAGCCGTAGACATATTTGGCCGTGAATTGGATGTTTGTTTATTCGTATAGCTCACTCTTCTAGTTTTATTTTCTCCCAGTTCGTGGTTAAGGTGCTAAGTTATACTCGGGTGAAGGTCTACAACCCCGGTCCTTGTTTGGTTTAAGAGTTATGGTCCCGATCCAGAGTAGTTCCTATGCTCTATTGCCGCTCGTCGCCTTACTTTTATTTCTATACTTTTTATCTGTTCTTCCAGTATTATTATTGAGACAAGTACGTTGGTACCGTACAAGTCTCGATCTTCATTTATTTCTTATATGTCGCTTTTGCTTATGTTGTAATATGTTTGGCCTATCACCCCGAGATCCTTTGTGGTACTTGTTGCTCGGGGTTCTGACCATACTAGCTTTGCATGGCCAGGTTACACCGAAGAGAACCAGGATCCATCGCGCCTCCAGCAAGATGGCTCGTACTCGTAGGACAGCCGTCGAAGCTCGTGAGTGGGTTTCCTTCTTTTACCCCTCGTCTTAATTACTTCTTTTTTGTGGTGTTTAGAAAGGAGAAGAGTTAGCTCCTTTTATTTTTTTGACTGCGGTCAACATGATGTATATATTTGACCATGGCTGGTATATTTTGATCATGTATTATTAAACTCTGCTAGTGCAATATTTTGTATTCACTAAATTCATGATCATATATGACATATAATTTAGGATGCCTTTTTACTTTCATTTATGATATACTCTTGTACTTGTGTTGCTGGATTGAGATAATAGAATTTGTCGGCCTTAGAACTGACGTCATAGCATGCTAGAGTTCACCCATCTGTCTTCTAGACAATCTTAACACATTGTGGATTACTTTAAAATTCTGCAAGGTGTAGTTGGCCATGTCAGTCCCCGTATTTATCCAGAATTCTGGGAGCGAGGCATGACAAATCTTGATTATTAATTATATATAACGATGTAAATAAAATACCAAATTTGACTTCAGCCCTCAATAATGGTATACCGACAGTATATTGGTAGTATACCAGTGTATACCAAATTAATGAGTCGAAGTTACTATAACTATCACTGGTACTGATGGTATATTGTGGTATACCGGTAAAGCTGTTATTTCTAATTTTGGCCCCTTCTAAATTTTCCTTTCTTTGTCGTCTTCGATTCCTTGAACTTCTCCGACACACGGATGACACTATTTGCACTCTGGATTCTCTACATAGGTTGGGAACCCTACCTAACACTAACACAACTCCCCCTTCCCAAATAGATGGAAGAGTTCGTCATTCCTACGATCCTCCTACAGTACTTAAACTTTATGTTAGCAAAATCTTCGGGGGCATACCAACTTTATTGTCCTCTGTATGAATTTTTCAAGCGTCACGTCCTTTGCCTCAAGCATAACTCGTATCTAATAATAATGATTTGTAATTTGCTTGGACTGACAATGAAATATCAAGTTCTTCTCAAGATGAATCGCACTTAGGCTGTCATAAAGAAAAACATATTATTCTTCTTGAAGCCCTATTTTAATTTGCTTGGACTGACAATGAAATATCAAGTTCTTCTCAAGATGAATCACACTTAGGCTGTCACAAATAAAATATATTTTCTAGTTGAAGCCCTATTTCCTACAAAAATTTATTTATCTACAATAACTCCTTGCAAGACTTTGTCTCCACAATGAACTCTTTCTCTTTTATATAAGGTAACACACTTCTACAACTGTGATTTCCACAAAATTGCTTTACCAGCAAATATCATAACGTAGCCAAAGTTGATCTAATATCCATATCCCCAGCCATATCAACGTCGAGATACTCTACTAGATTTGTCTCATTATTCCCGAATGAAAGCTTCCAATCAGCATTGCCATGAAGATATTGAAGTATCTACTTGACTACACTCTAATGTACCTTCCCTTGATTGGAAAGATACTTGCTAATCACATAAAACACGTGAGGAATATTTGGCCTTATACACACCATGAGATACATGAGACTTCCACAGCTGAAATATACAAAACTTGCTCCATATATACCTTTTTTTTCATCCTCGATAGATGGATATTGCTCCACAATAAGCTTAAAGTGAGCCGCAAGGGATTTCTCAAATTCTTTGATCCGTCAATCCCAAAATGCTAAAGTATCCGATGAATATACTTCTTTTGGAATAATCAAAGCAAATTGTTCTCTCTTTCTCTCTATCGGCCGATCTCCATCCCAAGAATATTTGTTGCTTCCAAATAGGGTTGCACCTAATTGTCACTTCAACTCCGCTATCCTGGTGCAATTTTGACCCACCAGCAGTATATCATCCATATAGAGCTTTAAGATAATAAAATCATCCTCGATAAAATTATTTACATATACATAATGGTTCGATGTCATGCGTGCATATCCATGCTCCACCATAAATGACTCAAACTTTCTCTACCACTACCATAGAGACTAATTCAGACCATACAAACTCTTCTTCAACCGACAGACTAAATATGACTTGTTTTGTTCATGGAATCCCTCTGGCTGCTATATGTATGATTTCTTCTTTAAATTATTATGGAGAAATATGGTCTTCTCCATTTACTCAACATTTAAGTTGAAACTGGATGTTAATGCTAGCATAACACAAATATATAAAAACTTGACGACTGATTAGAAGATTTCATCCTCGCTAACTGTAGCCTTTAACTATTGGTCTCGCTTTGTATCAAGAATGAGTAGCTTCTTCTGTCTGCTTTACTCTAAATATCAAATAATTCTTTAAAGCCTTCTTGTCCTTTGGCAACCACATGAGCTCATAAGTGAAGTTTATATGTAAGAAACTTATCTCCTCCTATATGACCTGCATCCACTCTTGCATGTATTAGTCTTCCATCACCTCTATAAAGCTTTTAATTTCTCTTCCGTCAGTTAATAACACATATTCATCTGGCGAGTATCTCGTGGATGGTTGACACTCTCTTATGCTCCTCCTCAATAGCACCTATCGTGTTAGCTGTGTATATACTGCCTTATTTATTTTAGGAATTGCCTCCTAGTTATCCTTCTAAGGGTCACCCTGATCATCATCAGCAAATTGATGACCAAGGTTGGGAGCATCTCCATATACTGGCTCTCATATTCTAGATTCTCCATAGTGTCCTCTGGAAATAGCTTAAAGCATGATGACTCTAAATCAGGCAATTCCTTACCCTCAAAAGGTATCTCAAAATCCTTAGTGTTGGTCATAGTTTGATCCTTGACGAATATTACATATTTGCTTCTATAAATCTTTTATTCTATTGGATCGTAGAGTCTATATCCAAACTCATCCTGGCTATAGCTGACAAAGATGTACTACCTTATTTTTGGCTCAAGTTTGAATCTCTTATCGTTCGGTACATGTACTAAGGCCTTCCAACCAAACACTCAAAATGTAATTTTATGACAGCTCCTTACCGTACCATACTTTATCAGAGACATCACCTTGAAAAAGAGCACTAGAAGATAAATTAATAACATAAGCAGTAGTATTAAGGCCTCATCCTAATAATTTTTTAGTATCATATTCATACGCTCCGCTACACCATTGAGCTGAGGTATCTTTGGCAAAGTCTTTTGGTGTCAAATCTGTTTCTATCTGTAATAAGCATCAAAGAGACCAATATATTTATCGCTATTATTGGACCAAAAATACTTTAACTTCTTACCCGACTCCCTTTCAATAGAGGCTTGAAACTTTTAAAAGTTGGCAGCACCTATTATGCCACGGTTATGCAGAACTGAAAGAAAGCCACTGGACGTGATATTGTATAAGTCTAGATTGCACTTGTAGAAGACAAGAAAGATAATTAATGGTGTATCTTGAAACAATAAATTGTAATAAAAATAATATAGACATAAAATAAATTATAATAGAATATACGTAACAAATCTTTTTATTGATAAATACAGCAGAATACAAGGCTCTCAATAGCCCACTGAATATGCCAATTTGGCTTACAACACTCATGACCACTCTTGATCACAAAGGATTACATAGTTCCATAAATCTTATTTTCTTTATCTAAGCAAGCATCCTCGGTCGAACATCTTCATGTTGCCAATCCGAGCATCCAACGCCTTGGTACGTCCGAGCAGATCTTCATAACTAGGGAGTTAGATATTAGTACACTTGGGAATACACTCATGAGTGAGGTAACCCACTCACCTAAACCAATACTAAGTATTCATGTAAAGCATACAGTTATAAGGTGATATTTCTATTTAGAATTAGATTGATTATAGGTCATAAAATATCACATATAGTGAAGCAGGAAAGTATGTAAGCATGTTATACATGATAGCGTAAGTACAACATAAAATATATGAACCGCGTTACTTATCAGTGACTTCTTACCATAATTGAGGTACCCATTCCTACACAAGACAGAGGTGAACAATTATCGCCCCTGTATAAGACAAATGAAACTAAGGTATCTAGTGACACCGGCTAGTCCTTCCGGTAATCACTCCTGAATGTCAGGGCCCATGGTCGCCACTCCCTTCCGTAGTCCGTAGTACATCGGACACCAGTTCTCTAAGTCATCATCTAAAATATATATCCAATCATGACGGAACGAGCACACCTCTAACAATAGTTCCAATTAAATGACAAAGAGTATAAAACAATAATAGTGAGTGCAATACAAGATGAGAATAAATAATTGAATCATAACTTGCAGTATCAATATGGGAAATTAATAAACACAACTATATGGCAGAGAAATAAATAGACAGAGCAATAGAGAACATCTCAGTGAAAATAAAATATACAGAAAGAAAATATAATAACTACGTGCTTTGAAGTATTAGTGTTGACATGTGATCGGCTTGGGAACTAGCACAATACGATATAAACTTGTTAATCATATGTGAGGTGTATGATTAACACTAACAGTACATGCTCATGTACAGTAAGGGTATTGTCATGCCCCAGTCCCAAAATACGTAGGACTAGGACACGTAAGCATGCCAGCCGTGCGTATATGGCAACTCCAATATATGGATACCATAATATACACGTACGCTGTAATATGAATAAAACTCACATGTGGTATATATTTATTGTCACAAGTCACATAAATACTAATCTCATCCACACAACAAGTCATAGAAAGGAATATAACTAAACTAGAATAAAGTGTCTCAATAATCCATAAATGATAGTCGGGTGGAGACAAATTCACTACCAATGACTATATCAAAACTAAAATGAGAGAGAAGAGTAAAATCACCAATATAAAATAAGGTAATGATAAAAGTGTCAGCTAAAAATCCAGTGCTAGAGATAATTAATGATGCTCAGTGGATAAGGTCTCCTCGGCAGAAGGTAATACGTCAGGTCCGGGTCCGTACTCCTACGGATACTCATAGTCGTCTATACCTGGCAAGGGACCAGGTCCTCAGAGGGACATAAAAAGATACATAGAAGCAAGCCAATTGAATACAGTAAACATGCATAATGTTTGAAAATATATAAGTACGTTGTACAAGACAATCTATATGAATGCAAATGAGGACAACTTTTCGACATATGAGAAAGGGTAGGCTACTCGATCTAATCCTCATAACTCACACACCCGTCTAGAACATCAGAAATCGATATACCGTGGGGGTAACAACCAGCGTGTGACTCCAGAAATTAACATACCGCGGGGGTAGCGACCAGCGCGATACACTCCCATAGTGCGAGCTAGATACTACGGTTTACCAGAGTGGTTAAAGCCCATACGTCTAATGATTGTCTTCTCATGATACTAGGTGTCAAGTGTGTATCAACATATCTAATATATAGTAATGACTGAACGAAACTACACATGCAATGAACATACAGAAATGCAATGAATGTACAAAAATATAAATAGCATACAAAGTACTGTAAATAATTGGCAAGGTATACTTGCCTGGCAAGAAGCTATGTAGTCCCAATATCCCGCTCCGAAAGTTGCGTATAAAAATCTAATATCCTCGGGGTCAGTGTGCACAGGCACGGGAATCGGGGTGACTGCTGCGGGATGACTACGGCGAGGGTGACGGGTCTACGATGGCGATGACATTGATGATTACGAGGGTGATAATGATGATGATAATTAGGATTAGGGTGGCAATTAGGTCAATAATTAGGGTGATAGTGGTGATGATTATGATAATGATTACGTGATGGTGGTAACGATGATAGGGTGATGGTGATGATATGGATAATAATGGGGATGATGGTGATGACGAGGATGATGATGTGGACGATGGTGATGATGAGGATGATGATGTGGATGATGGTGATGATGAGGACGATGATGTGGATGATGGTGATGATGAGGACGATGATGTGGACGATGGTGATGACGAGGACGATGATATGGATGATGGTGATGTCGAGGATGATGATGTGGACGATTAGGGTTAAGGTATTGGTGGTGATGATGATGATGATTATAATGGTATTGATAGCAATGGTGGTGATGATGATAATATATGGTGGTGATGTTGATGATCATGATGATGGGGATGATGTGGGTATTGAGGTTGCTACTGTTCCGTCCAGGGGAGGTCCGGCCAGTAGGGGAGGTTCGACCAGAAGAAAGAGGAGGAGAGGAGGAGCTCAGGTCGGAGCTGGGTTATGCTCTAGGAGGAAAGAGAGGACAGGGAAGAGGAGGGGTTCGTGGTGGTGCTGGTGGTGTGGTAAAGTGGTGGTGCTGGTGGTGTGGGGTGTTGCCGGCGGAGGTCGTGGCGTCGAGGAGCGGAGAAGAAGTGGGAGGAGACGGGAAGGAGAAGGCCAGGGTGGCTCAATGAGGTGGTTCAACGGAGATGGAGGTGGAGCTGAGATGAGAGAAAGGTTGTCGAGGAGTCCAGCAGGGTCGGGTCGGCTCCGGAGTGGGTGCATCGGCTCTCAGGCGGCGTTGGAGGAGAACTGGAAGGTGCAGCGGTTCTGACGGGGTCTTCTGCGGTCGGGGGCAATGCTGCTGGGTATGCTCCGGTGGGATGGCTCGCCGGAGGGAGGTCGGGGTAGAAGAACAGTAGATGGGGACATGGGGATGTCTGTCACGCCCCGATCTCCCGCAGGCAATCGGCCGTTTCCGCTAGGCGGGAATCACCCTCGCCAGCGCTTCCGCGGAACGATCGCTTAACCCATCCGGGCGTGATGCCGCACGAGCGTGAGCCACGCCCGTGCAAGGCCATGGTTTATTGGCTGGCGGCAAGAGTTCTAAGCCACAGAGTCGCACAGATTGTCCGAGTGTAGCGGAGTTTAGGAACGCATAGCGATCGGTAACAGGTTCACTGAGTCGACAATATAGCGGAAGCATCGAAACAAGTAAAGTAATCTCTTTATTGATATGAAACATGTATTACAGGCGGCGTATAGCCGAGATTACAAGTCGCTCAAGCCTCTCTCTCTGAAACAGTAAAAGCGTGCCAAGTGGCTACAACTGTGGAATGAATGTACAGGCGATAGTCAGGCGATGTTCACAACTTATGTCTTGTATATGTGCTTCAGTCCCGGACGCACCATTGCAAGGCTTCAGAGGGAACTCCTGGCCTTAGCACGCACGAAGGAGGCGTCCGCACCGCACGAGATTCTCCCGCACCCTGCATATTAAACTGGTGGATTATCAGTACATTGAATGCACTGGTGGGGAAGCTACTCGCCCGCTCGACAAATCCAAACACGTAATACAGGTTCCGTGCACAACTATTAAGTTATCTTTCTAGTTGCCTTAGGATCAGTTTCATGCAAACGTTGAATAGCCTAACGTGTCGGGCAGTGCGCCGTGCGATATGAGAGGAACACGGCGAGACTTACCATTTGGCCTTTCCTGTCCAAGGCAAACATTGTTAATTCAAGCACGGGCATGTATAAGCATTCAGGAGGCAAGCATATGCAAACAGGAGGGTCATTTTAACATGATCGTTCAGGTGTTCAGTTGTTTCTTGATGCGATGCAGTGACTCGCACGCGGATAGCCGCTAAGCGAGGATGACTTATCTATATGAACACGGTCGCTGGCAAAGCCATTATGGACACTAGTCTTAAACGGAGATGGTTTGTAGCCAATGTACAGTGGTGCCACAAGCCATCTCGTTCAGTACAGTAGACTATACAGTAAGTTCAGCCATGGAGCGGATGGTATGCAGCGAAAGAACGGTGGGCGCTGCATACTATCTCGTCCAGTACAGTTGGCTGAAATAGTGGAGTTCCATCCGGATCGGAGCGGCCCCAGTGCCCCGAAGACCGTCCGTGGAACTATGCCTCGTTTTCGAGTTGTCCGCGACATGCAGGTCAGGGTCAGGGTCAGTTTCCCCTTCACTAGATACTCGAGCACTGTAGAACAGGAGTACAGTGGTACAGTAGTACAGTAGAACAGTATAACAGTAGTACAGTAGTGCACGATTACAGGAGGTGCTTGAATCATGATTCTTTACAGTGATTAACTTGTCTTGATGCATTCCCCTGGTTCGGGGATGCCTTGGGTGACCTAGCGGTCCCGGATACTTGCAGGAACATTCAGGCACGGAACGACTACGTAGTAGTCTTCCGGGGTTTGGATGAAAATACGGTAACATTCAAGTAGACAAGCATGCGTTTCTAAGGAACATAAGCAGGCACGTTTGCTCGGACCCGAAGGTAAGCCGAGGGATAAAACCGTTAAGGGACTTAGCATGCGAGGGTCTGAACATAAGCAGTATTTCCTTTTCCATGTTCTAGCAAGCAATATGAGTTAGGATTATTCCCTTAGCTAGGTGCGTTGGATTTATTAGCATGCAGGGGGTGATTCACCTAGCGACTAGCACAAACATTCCAGATTTTATGTGTGCTGGCTAATCAAAGACAAGTTCACCGTAGCCACCCACCTTAGCGATGATTCGCCTTGGTAGAGCGATACGTCTGAGCGAGCCTATGAAAGTCCAAGCCGGGTTCCTGTAGGGGCAAGTCTGGATATCCTTTGCTTCTTGATCGAGGCAAAGCAGGTCAGGACAGCTGCACGATTGCCGTTGAGACGGTAGTCCGCTTGAGCGGAACGGGGTGTTACATCCTACCCAACTTAGAAAAAGTCTCGTCCTCGAGACTTACTAAGGACAAGCAGTAATCTAGGGTTGAGACAATCCTAGATAAGTCATTTTACTTGTTCGTTTGGATATTCACTTGCACAAGCTTCAAAATCAGCATACCGCTTAGACTGGATCGTGCGCACTTTCGAAGGTACCCTCTAGCGTGAACACGTCAACCAGCTCAGTGATAGCGAAGTCTTAGCACTCGAGTTTCACCTTTTCTTAAGTCTTGGATGGTGCACTAGTTCAAGGCGTCCCTCGAATAGATGCATTCAACCAAACTTAGGGTTAGTAAAAATCGGATAAGCTACTAGCGATACTCTCAAGGGTTCACACAGGTTGGCACAAAGGCCACTCGCAGCATACAACCAGACAAGCAAGCATATCATTCAAAACGCATTTTGAAAGTATTTAGACTTATTGTTGGAACATCCCATCGAGGCATTGAGAGAGAGCGTGCACATAACCCACGAACGAGCTTTCGAAACAGAGATATCGAATTGAAGTCCAAAGGCGTAGAAGCCAGGCTCTGATACCAACATGTCACGCCCCGATCTCCCGCAGGCAATCGGCCGTTCCCGCTAGGCGGGAATCACCCTCGCCAGCGCTCCCGCGGAACGATCGCTTAACCCATCCGGGCGTGATGCCGCACGAGCGTGAGCCACGCCCGAGCAAGGCCATGGTTCATTGGCTGGCGGTAAGAGTTCTAAGCCACAGAGTCGCACAGATTGTTCGAGTGTAGCGGAGTTTAGGAACGTATAGCGATCGGTAACAGGTTCACTGAGTCGACAATATAGCGGAAGCATCGAAACAAGTAAAGTAATCTCTTTATTGATATGAAATATGTATTACAGGCGGCGTATAGCCGAGATTATAAGTCGCTCAAGCCTCTCTCTCTGAAACAGTAAAAGCGTGCCAAGTGGCTACAACTGTGGAATGAATGTACAGGCGATGGTCAGGGGATGTTCATAACTTATGTCTTGTATATGTGCTTCAGTCCCGGACGCACCGTTGCAAGGCTTCAGAGGGAACTCCTGGCCTTAGCACGCACGAAGGAGGCATCCGCACCGCACGAGGTTCTCCCGCACCCTGCATATCAAACTGGTGGATTATCAGTACATTGAATGCACTGGTGGGGAAGCTACTCGCCCGCTCGACAAATCCAAACACGTAATACAGGTTCCGTGCACAACTATTAAGTTATCTTTCTAGTTGCCTTAGGATCAGTTTCATGCAAACGTTGAATAACCTAACGTGTCGGGCAGTGCGCCGTACGATATGAGAGGAACACGGCAAGACTTACCATTTGGCCTTTTCTATCCAAGGCAAACATTGTTAATTCAAGCACGGGCATGTATAAGCATTCAGGAGGCAAGCATATGCAAACAGGAGGGTCATTTTAACATGATCGTTCAGGTGTTCAGTTGTTTCTTGATGCGATGCAGTGAATCGCACGCGGATAGCCGCTAAGCGAGGATGACTTATCTATATGAACACGGTCGCTGGCAAAGCCATTATGGACACTAGTCTTAAACGGAGATGGTTTACAGCCAATGTACAGTGGTACCACAAGCCATCTCGTTCAGTACAGTAGACTATACAGTAAGTTCAGCCATGGAGCGGATGGTATACAACGAAAGAACGGTGGGCGCTGCATACTATCTCGTCCAGTACAGTTGGCTGAAACAGTGGAGTTCCATCCGGATCGGAGCGGCCCCAGTGCCCCGGAGACCGTCCGTGGAACTATGCCTCGTTTTTGAGTTGTCCGCGACATGCAGGTCAGGGTCAGGGTCAGGGTCAGTTTCCCCTTCACTAGATACTCGAGCACTGTAGAACAGGAGTACAGTGGTACAGTGGTACAGTAGAACAGTATAACAGTAGTACAGTAGTGCACGATTACAGGAGGTGCTTGAATCATGATTCTTTACAGTGATTAACTTGTCTTGATGCATTCCCCTGGTTCGGGGATGCCTTGGGTGACCTAGCGGTCCCGGATACTTGCAGGAACATTCAGGCACGGAACGACTACGTAGTAGTCTTCCGGGGTTTGGATGAAAACACGGTAACATTCAAGCAGACAAGCATGCGTTTCTAAGGAACATAAGCAGGCACGTTTGCTCGGACCCGAAGGTAAGCCGAGGGATAAAACCGTTAAGGGACTTAGCATGCGAGGGTCTGAACATAAGCAGTATTTCCTTTTCCATGTTCTAGCAAGCAATATGAGTTGGGATTATTTCCTTAGCTAGGTGCGTTGGATTTATTAGCATGCAGAGGGTGATTCACCTAGCGACTAGCACAAATATTCCAGATTTTATGTGTGCTGGCTAAGCAAAGACAAGTTCACCGTAGCCACCCACCTTAGCGATGATTCGCCTCGGTAGAGCGATACGTCTGAGCGAGCCTATGAAAGTCCAAGCCGGGTTCCTGTAGGGGCAAGTCTGGATATCCTTTGCTTCTTGATCGAGGCAAAGCAGGTCGGGACAGCTGCACGATTGCCGTTGAGACGGTAGTCCGCTTGAGCGAAACGGGGTGTTACAATGTCGGCTAGGGATTGGTTAGGTTTAGGTATTTTGGGAAAATAAAGAAAGGAAGGTAAAAAGTTGTTTATATACATGAAATTTGGGTTTGGGGGGTTTAACCTATGACAATGTGGGCTTGGTCAACTCTCCTTGGAGTGGGCCTTGGTCTTACATGAGGATGTTGGGGCTATAAATTATATTGTTTAAATGCAAGGATAGGTTTACAATAAAGGGGGCGATGTTGTGCGTTGCACATTCCAAAAATTATGGAAAAATTCCTATGAAGGAGAAAGTTGGATTTCTTCATGTATTATCCAATGGTGTGGACACCTTAATGTATTTTTGCATAAAAGTGCCCAATAATTGGGAAATTGCACAAAGATAGAAATTTAATTAATTTAATTAAAATTGATGCGCAAGGTGTTCTTGAATTAATTAGAAGTACATGGGGATAAAATTAGGTGGGATACAAGTGTCATGGACGTAGAGGGCTCAGAGTAGAATATTATCATAAATTTGAGTTGCACAAAACGGTCAAGATTGTGTCTCCAATTTCAATTGGAACGCACAAGGGTACAAAGTTTGAATTTATTTAGAATTAATTATAAACGTCCGCGATGAATATTGTGCGACTAAGATATAGCACAAGAGAGCATAATTATAAGTTATACCGAGGTCAAAAATTAAGGCGGTCATGTCTAGGGAAAGAATGTAAAATTTGTAGGAAGGCAGTAGCTAGTGTAGTGCTCCAATTATCGAAGCAACGGTAAGGTGCACTATATGATATAAATATTAAAATATTAAAATAAATACCATATTCTATTTCTATTTGGGTTCAAACTAGCCCTAGTCTCTCTTTCTAAGTCAAGTAGGCCTAATTTGGGTGAGAGGGTTTACAATCTACCCAACTTAAAATAATTTCGTCCTCAAAATTAAAACAAGGTTTGGTTTCTCTCTATCTAATCTCACTTGGTCACAGTCAAAAAGAATTCACCCCAAGTTGACAATGCGGTCTCTACCCAACTTAGAATTTATCCATCTATCACCTAAGGCTATACATCTAAGAAAATCTTTCTCTAATTATTTAATTATGTTATTTAATCCTTAAAGTTTTATCACCAATATATCATCTATGATATGCCCTTAATCAATTATAAAAGAGAGTCAGCAAGTCATATGATTAGCCTATGGGGTATATCTAGTACTTATTAGTATATCAACTTATACCCGGCACGAGCGTTCGTCTTTCCGGAATAAGAAAAGATGGAAAGCAATAATAAAGAGTTTAAGGGGGAGGTCATAGGATAGAAGTATGGGGATCAAGGCGTTTAAAGAATTCAAATAAGAATTTTTAAGGCAGTTGTGGATTGAAATCATATTTGGTAGTTTTTATTCACATGCTCGTATCAGTACAGTTATGTAACCGATACGATATGCTTAGACATATCTAGAGGGCAAGTATATTCATCCACTAGTCAACTATATATCTCAATCCACGTAAAGTAGTATTACGAAGGGTGAACCAAATATACTAAGGTTAGCTAGACCTTAATATACTGATTTTGATTAGACAATGTATTAGTAGGCATCCCCAATAATACATATATCATGATCAAGCTCGATAAAAGAATAAGCTTGTAAAACTAGGCTATAATAGCAGCATGAGTCGAGGTAGTCCAGAAAATATAAGTACGCTAGATTATGATGAGAGAAGTTACAAAATAATTCAAGTTCATAAAAAGATAAGACTCTACAGTCTCTACAGTTGTCATACTAACTCCTTGTCTAAGTTATTAGTCGACCAAATAGGGGTATGGACCTCTAAGTTCTACTGTCTGAATAAATATTATCTTTTTATGCAAGTCTATAGTAGGTGTCATTCTATTACACTACATCAATGGGTCAATAGGACTATGTGATACTATGTTATGAGGCATACTACCCAACTTAAAAGAATTAACTAATATTGTACCGCCTTAAGGATACAGTAGAAACTCCTGTTTAGGGTATACGAGAAAAGATATTGGTACTTATTAGGGTATCCTATTATATTAAAAAGGTATTGGTCATCTTAAGTCTTAATCATAGTGCTTATAAAACTAGTGTTAATAGTAATTATAGAAGGGTTAGGTAGCACAAGTTGAAAGAAAAGAAGAAGAACATAATCAATCGTCACACAAATAGCGAGCGCAAAATTTTCAGAGGAACAAGATTGAATTTAAATAGAAAGGCTCTAGATAATATTATGGTTTTATAAGAGGAAGGTGGTATTCTAATCTCTGTGTTCAAGGTATGATCTAGGGAAGTGTTCGTTTCATTGCTCTTGGCTTCCTAAGATATTGTCCTACTAGTTATCAAGACAAGAATCTAAATATATAGTTTTATAATACTATCTCACTATAAAAGTTAGGATTTTTCCTAATATTCCACCTTGGATTTCTATTGGTCCCTCAATACAAGGGTCAAACGATATGGCTAAATTTCTAACTAAATCTAGTAGTGTCTATACTACTCTTAAGTCATTCATAAATATCTCAATGGATAATGGTAGACTAATCTATAGATAAGGAATGCTAGGGCTCACTAGATATTCTAACTTAGTGATGTGTCAATACTCTATTTATATTCTTAGTAGGTGTGTTACCCTAATTATCATTCTAACAACAAAGGTTCCTATGTTCTAGGAGAAGGCTATACTCAAGGGCTATTTGGGAAGCACAGAAATCGAGCAGGATACGATTATTTAGATAAAATATATGGGAAGGAAGATGAGTCATAGTTACTTGTGAATGAGTTCCTATACTCTAATCCTAGTACAGGCTTGCTCGGTACAATAACGTAACCGAGAAAATATACTTTCGACCTGTATGGGCTACCACAAAAATATATCACGCTCCATTCCCAAAATACGTAGGACTAGGACACGTAAGCATGCCAACCGTGCGTATATTACAACTCCAATATATGGATACCATAATACACACGTAGGCTGTAATATGAATAAAACTCACATGTGGTATATATTTATTGTCATAAGTCACATAAATACTAATCTCATCCACACAACAAGTCATAGAAAGGAATATAACTAAACTAGAATAAAGTGTCTGAATAATCCATAAATGATAGTCGGGTGGAGACAAATCCACTACCAATGACTATATCAAAACTAAAATGAGAGAGAAGAGTAAAATCACCAATATAAAATAAGGTAACGATAAAAGTGTCAGCTAAAAATCCAGTACTAGAGATAATCAATGATGCTCAGTGGATAAGGTCTCCTCGACAGAAGGTAATGCGTCAGGTCCGGGTCCGTACTCCTGCGGATACTCATAGTCGTCTATACCTGGCAAAGGACCAGGTCCTCAGAGGGACATAAAAAGATACATAGAAGTAAGCCAATTGAATACAGTAAACATGCATAATGTTTGAAAATATATAAGTACGTTGTACAAGACAATCTATATGAATGCAAATGAGGACAACTTTTTGACGTATGGGCAAGGGTAGGCTACTCGATCTAATCCTCACAACTCACACACCCGTCTAGAACATCAGAAATTGACATAGCGTGGGGGTAGTGACCAGCGTGTGACTCCAGAAATCGGCATACCGCGGGGGTAGCGACCAGTGCGATACACTCCCGTAGTACGAGCTAGATACTACGGTTTACCATAGTGGTTAAAGCCCATACGTCTAATGATTGTTCTATCATGATACTAGGTGTCAAGTGTGTGTCAACATATCTAATATATAGTAATGACTGAACAAAACTACACATGCAATGAACATACAGAAATGCAATGAATGTACAAAAATATAAATAGCATGCAAAGTACTATAAACAATTGGCAAGGTATACTTGCTTGGCAAGAAGCTATGTAGTCCTAATATCCCACTCTGAAAGTCGCGTATAAAAATCCAATATCCTCGGGGTCAGTGTGCACAGGCACAGGAATCGGGGATGACTGCTGCGGGTTGACTACGGTGAGGGTGACGGGTCTACGATGGCGATGACAGTGATAATTACAAGGGTGATGATGATGATGATAATTAGGATTAGGGTGGCGATTAGGTCAATGATTAGGGTGATAGTGGTGATGATTATGATAATGATTACGTGATGGTGGTGACGATGATAGGGTGATGGTGATGATGTGAATAATGATGGGGATGATGGTGATGACAAGGATGATGATGTAGACGATGGTGATAACGAAAACGATGATGTGGATGATGGTGATGACGAGGACGATGAGGTGGACGATGGTGATGATGTGGAAAATAATGTAGATGATGGTGATGACGAGGACGATGATATGGACGATTAGGGTTGAGGTATTGGTGATAATGTTGATGATTGTAATGGTGTTAATAGCAATGGTGGTGGTGATGATAATGTATGGTGGTGATGTTGATGATCATGATGATGGGGATGATGTGGGTGTTGAGGGTGCTACTGTTCCGGCCAGGGGAGGCCTGGCCAGTGGGGGGAGGTTCGACCAGAAGGAAAAGGAGGAGAGGAGGAGCTCAGGGCGGAGCTGGGTCATTCTTCGGGAGGAAGGAGAGGATAGGGAAGAGGAGGGGTTCGTGGTGGTGGTGGTGGTGTGGTGCAGTGGTGGTGCTAGTTGTGTGGGGTGCTGCCGGCGGAGGTCGTGGCGTCGAGGAGCGGAGGAGAAGGGGAAGGAGACGGGATGGAGAAGGCCGGGGTGGCTCGATGAGGTGGTTCACCGGAGATGGAGGTAGAGTTCTAAGGTGGGAGAAAGGTTGTCGAGGAGTCCAGCGGGGTCGGGTCTGCTCCTACGTCGGTGCATCGGCTCTCAGGCGACGCTGGAGGAGAATTGGGAGGTGCAGCGGTTCTGACGGGGTCTCCGGCGGTCGGGGCCGATGCTGCTGGGTCTGCTCCGGCGGGATGGCTTGCCGGAGGGAGGTCGGGGAAGAAGAATAGTAGATGGGAACATGGGGATGTCGGCTATGGATTGGTTAGGTTTAGGTATTTTAGAAAAATAAAGAAAAGGAGGGAAAAAGTTGTTTATATACATAAAATTTGGGTTTGGGGGGTTTGACCTAGAACAATGTGGGCTTGGTCAACTCTCCTTGGAGTGGGCCTTGGTCTTACATGAGGATGTTGGGGCTATAAATTACATTGTTTAAATGCAAGGATAGGCTTAAAATAAAGGGGACGATGTTGCGTGTTGCACATTCCAAAAATTATAAAAAAAATTCTATGAAGGGGAAAGTTGGATTTCTTCATGTGTTGTCCAATGGTATGGACACCTTAATGCATTTTTGCATAAAGTACCCAATAATTAGGAAATTGCACAAAGATAAAAATTAAATTAATTTAATTAAAATTGATGCGTATGGTGTTCTTGAATTAATTAGAAGTACATGGGGATAAAATTAGGTGGGACACAAGCATCATGGACGTAGAGGGCTCAGAGTAGAATATTATCATAAATTTGGGTTGCACAAAACTGTCAAGATTGTGTCTCCAATTTTGATTGGAATGCACAAGGGTACAAAGTTTGAATTTATTTAGAATTAATTATAAACGTTCGCGACGAATATTGTGCGACTAAAATATAGCACAAGAGAGCATAATTATAAGTTACACCAAGGTCAAAAATTAAGGCGGTCATGTCTAGGGCAAGAGTATAAAATTTGTAGGAAGCCAATGGCTAGTGTAGTGCTCCAATTATCGAAGCAACGGTAAGGTGCACTATGTGATATAAATATTGAAACATTAAAATAACTACCGTGTTCTATTTCTATTTGGGTTCAAACTAGCCCTAGTCTCTCTATCTAAGTCAAGTAGGCCTAATTTGGGTGAGGGGGTTTATAGGTATGATCACACATCTAGCTAGTACTTCCCCACCCCGACTAGTACAAGAATCCAAATCAGGACACATCATAATATACGAATCAAAATACTATATTAATACGATAACCATGCACAGTATGAAGGTAACAACTCATGACTAAGGGTCCAACTATACTAATTTGTGTACCATCGTGTCAGGAATTATGTAGAACATCACTAAGTACATGAATCATAGTAAATATCCTATAATAAAAACTATCAGAGAATGTACTCGTATGTGGTCCTGAGCAATAAAAGGTAAACAGAGCTTAAACTGGAGTCCAAGAGTCCAAAGTATGGAATATTAGTGTTAATGAGTGATTAAAATGATAAACTTGATTAACTAGTTCTAAATTAAGTATTTGAGTTATCTCTAGGTCACTTGGTCCCATACTAGGCCAATTCTAAGGTTTAAGTCTATAACTACCCTGAAGTTGGGTTCTAGAGTAATACTAGGTTTATACTAGCTAATTATATGCTATATTAGGTTATATGTACTTGTATATGCACATATACTCTCTTGAATTTAATGTCAAGTTGATACCTCAACTTGGGTATAACTAACATCACCTTCACTTAGATAATTATACTATATACCTATTACCTTAGTTTAATCCATACCCTATAATATTTATATATATAGGTAAACATAATATAGGTAAGAATAACTTAGCTATATACCTGAGTATCTTAGAATACTACATGACTTACTCTTACTAATAATCCTCACAACTGACATGATCTCACCCTAATACTTAATTCTGATACCCACTGATTCTATAACCATTCCCCGTTAGAGATCGCCACTGATATTGCACCCGATACAACCTAATACCCAACCCCTAATTAGAACTAACAACTTTACCTAACCAAAACCCTCAACTGCTCCTACCCTTCCACTCAATTACCTACTGCACTAATAGTGCACTGATACACCTGTATCAGATACCAATTCAGTCTGGTATCATTGATACTCCACATAACCTACCTGCACATCAAGCCTAACTTCATAGTTGCACTACTATCTAAGCCAAGTGCTCACCGCTAACCATTTCCCCCTTTGCTGATACACATGTATCACTCTTCCCCTCTATAACAGTTACTCCACAAATTATTGTGTTTAACAATAATTAATTCTTCCCATACCCTCACCCTCAAGTAGGCCTGGATAGATTTCCCACATTAGTGCACTGCCTTGAGCAGGGCACATTTGCTTACTACCCAATCCTAACTTCCATGCTATGAGTGTAACAGTCTTTCTGATATCACAAAGGACACCCTCACTCGACTGTATACACTCACTAAGCAAAGAAGAACTCCTCAACCCAACTGAACATAAGTCATCCCCCCTACTGGAATTGCACATAACCTAACATTCAAAGTCTCTTTTAGCCACACTGCCTACCTGCCTATCCATACTGGACTGCAGGCCAAGTACCAGACCCGAGTTCTTCATCTTAACATCCCAAGTGTTTCACAAATACAACAGTACATACACACATCAATGGTAATATCTGATACCAAGTAATCAGTACACCTTAATACTACACCCTCCAGTATCACCTATAACAACATACTTAGATACTTAAACTGAATAACATCAACTCAGAACCTACATAATACATAGGTATTATACATGTCAAGCTACCACCATCACTCCCTAATACCTGAGAATTATACCCAGATATTTAGGTACACACCTCTCAAACAAGCTTTTGTTGTTGTTCCTTCACTCTCTTACAACCCGACACCACTCACACTAATAACTCACTCATAATACATACACTTGCACTCCCTTGCTGTCACCCTCACATTTCCAATTAAGGGTAGTTTGGTAGTTGACACGGGTATTTTAAATTTTAGGATATATTATATTTAAATATTGTGCATGTGATTTATTTATTTATTTATTATTAGTATTAGATTATTTTGCACTTGTGTAGTGGACCTAATAAGTTTAGTTAGATGCATGAACCAAACATTTATATGCTAGTTTAGATTGGATCCAAGTTTAGACCCATTCATTAGGAGGATGAATTAATTAGTGAAACCATTATACTAGAATCTTCTTTCCCTAATTAATTTCTTCATGAGAGGCCCCAAGGGGTGATTTGGATATTTCATATTGCTTGGAAGAGGGTTTATAACCAGCCATTAGAGGAGGAGAGAGAGTGTCTCTCATTTCATTTTGTTCATTCCAATTAGATCTACATTTTTTTCCCTTTCCTAATTTCTTCATTCCCTCACCATTACTCATCAAATTTCTACCTAAATTCAGTCCCTATTCTTTAATATATGCTACTACAACAAGGATCTACAAGAAGGAAGAAAGAATCAAGAAGGAGGAGGCCAAGATCTACAAGGAGGAGCTACTTTCAATTTTGGGGATTTTTTATTGGAAATTCATCTCCCAATAGGTACATTTTTGCTTTCCCCCTTCTAGTAGACTCTAAATTTGAGATTTAACCATGAGAAACCAATCCACATGCAAAAGCTACCCATAAAAATTGGTTTTAGGTTCATTGGAGACCTATGATGGAAGTTACGTATATTTTAGAGCCAATTTTAGGGGAATTCCGAGATTGGCACATGTAGTATTTGTCATTTGGTCCAATAGAGCAAATTAACATATGATTGCTTGTTTGTGACTAGTGTCATGCCCACAATTAGATACGTGTAGGCCGTATCTGGTCAATTTGATGAAACGAATTATTTTGGGGGTTTTTCTCTGACATGGGGCCTTGCGTATATCACATTGTGACACGGATACGTAGATACTCTAATTACTATACTTATTGTCCATATTTAGTGTATTATACTTGCTCGTGTCCTCCGGGATGTGTTTGGTTGTGTGTTGGAGCCGTATCGCAAGCGTATCATAGAGTTAGTGTGATACGGGTGTGGTGCACTCCACGTATTTGATGTTTTGTCCTCTTTCCTATACGTACATGTGTATATATATAATATTTATGTGATATAATATTGTATATAATAGTGTATATGAGTTTGTGTATATGCGTGTGTGTGTTTGTGATTATGTGTGTAAGAGTGTAGGTATATATATATATATATATATATATATATATATATATATATATAAGCATAGATGAGGGTATTGATATAGATAGATCTATATGTATATAAGCGTTGGTGGCATGTTGTTGTATGAGTTTATGTGTTTTTATTTATGTGTGAGTGTATATACATTTATCTATATGAATATATGTGTATGTTTATATATGTATGTGTTTATGTATGAGAGATATAGCTATTTATGATATGAGTTTTGTGTATTATGTCTATACATATACATATGAGGATGTATCTATATATATATATAGATTGAGATACTTGATAGAATATGTATGAATGTATGTGTATATGTAAATACATAGAGGTGTTTGAATATATGTATATGTGTCCATATATCTATATGTGAGTATATAAATATGTATAGAGTTATATTCATAGACGTATATATAAGTATGTTGTGTTTGAGGTTGTGTTTGTGTGTGTGTGTTGTATATATATGACTATATATGTATACTTGAGAGTATATATATATATATAGAGGTTGATATATATATATATATATATATTGGAGTATATATGTATGTGTGTGTGTGCTTATGGTTCTATGTGCGTGGTTGTGCAGCGAGCAGCGCGCGTGCAACAGCAGCAGCAGACTACAGCAGCGCGCCTACAGCAGCAGCGCCGCAGCAGCAGACTACAGCAGCGCGCGTGCAGCAGCAGCGCCGCAGCAGCGCAGGAGCAGCGCGAGTACAGCGAGCGCAGCGAGCTGCGGCAGCAGCAGCTTTTACAGCACAGCATGGAGTGGGCTTGGGAGCCACAACATTCAGCAGGAGAGTGCACAGTATCAGTACCACTGTGTAGTATCAGTGAGCGATCACTGATATCAATCTATTTACAGTATCAGGGAGTATCCAGTTTAGTTCACAATGTCGTTCAGTTCAGATTTAGATCCAGTATTTCAGTATCACAATGTATCAGTCACTGTGCCGAGCACAGTATAAGTAGGTTTTAGTTTCAGTCCTGTTTTAGATTAGTTGCTTAGTATTTGGTTAGCATGTTAGTATATAATTAGTTATATATATATATATATATATATATATATATATATATATATATATATATATATATATATATATATATATATATATTATAGGGTTAGTTTAGATATTTAGTTGAGGTATTGGTCAGTTCAGTTGTTTACTAGTGGTTTGGGTTATAAAGATATTGGTTTCAGTCAAGGTATTTGGGCATTGAGTTGGGTTAGTTGAGGTATTGAGTAGTTGAGGAAATTGGTATGTTATGGTTAGTAGTTTAGTGTTATATATATATATATATATATTACTTGTTTATGTTGAGTTAGTTATATCTAGCTATATGTATTATGTATGTATGTAGTTATGGGTTATTGAGATATTGAGTTAGCTAGTAGTAGTTAGTATCTATATATATATATATATATATTAGTGTAGACATATATACATGTTTGTATGCTAGTAAATAGTTAGCTACATATATAAATATATTTGTATTAGTTGTTATTGTATAGTAGTAGTTAGATATGTATATATGTAGTATGGTATTATTGTTTAGTAGTTAGACACTTATATAGCTAGTGCTAGAGGTTTATGTATATGTGTATTATCATATTAGCTTGGGGTATTATATATGTATTAGTTATATGTTAGAGTTTTGGGTTACCTCGAGATACCAAGGTATTACCAAGGTATTGGGCCGATACCCAAGGTATTGAGTTTGGGTATCGAGATAGGTACGATAAGCATTGGTGCAAGGCCAAGGTATCCTATTTTATTTGTATTCATATAGTATTATAATGTTTGACTTTTTTATATATCTAAAACACTATTTTCATATGATTGAACTTTCGTATCTTAAGATACGGCTCTTTGAGTGCCTTGTTGTATCTTAGTGTAGCTTGTATAGATTAGTTTTATAGTGTATCAACTTAGTGACTTAGTGTTAGACTCTTGCAACCTAGATTTCCTCGGTTTGACCTAGAAATGGCTTATTGACCTAGAATTATATCAACTTAACTTAATTTCATTATATAATATTGTATTAATGTAATATTTTATATATATGTTTGTGTGACACCAGTTGGGACACAGTTTTACATTCATTGCTTGGACGATAGACGAGTACATTCTTTGATAGTTTCTATTATTTGATAATTTTTATGATTCTGGTCTATAGTATTATTTTACCTGATTTTTTGACACTTGAATACACGAATTAGTATTACATGGATTCACTTTCTTGCGACACGTACATTATACTTGTCTGGCCTCTACTTCAAGACTCATTACTAGCATCACATCAGGACTCACCTACTGGAATCACCTATTTTATCTGGCTGGACTCATATTTGATTTGTGTGTTAGGATTTGATTCATTTATACTAGTCGGGCGGGGAAACACTCGAGTAGACATGTAAACATTCCTAAAATCTGGAATCACCCCCCTTTGGTCTAATCATGAATGATAGCAGTCACACACCAAGTGTGTGATGAGCCATATTACCCCTAGACGTTTACATGTCGAAAGCAGTATTTTAAAGCACATTAGTTAGTACTTTCTTGCTGGATTCACATGACACTTGCTGGACTCACATCATATTTGTTTAGTTTAGTTCTTCTCTATTTACAGTCATTATTTCCATGCTCTCTGGCTCACCATATTTACTTTTATTGCTCTTTATATAGATGTTTATTTCAGTCTCTGATTCTTCCTCTTTTCTGTTCATCAAGTATTACTTACTATAAATGTTTATAGTCTTTGTCAATTAATTGGAACTGCTATTGGAGTGTACTTCGCTCCAATCCTGACTGGATATATTTTTCTAGATGATTGGCTTATAGGGCAGTGTCCCACATTCTACGGGCCGCAGGATGACATACCTTTAGAGGATACTCTTGTAGACCAGGAGGACTTAGTTGCAGAGCCCGGGGAGGTCTAGTTTATTTGTATTGGATTGTATTAGACTATTGTTTTGTTGAGATTCAAAGTTTGTATTATTATTTTAGAATGTGGATTATATCTTTGTTCTTTCTTTCGCTTTTCCATTCGTGCTTTATCTTCCTTAGTTTGTTTTGTGATTGAGATTAGTTATACTCGTGAGATACCATATTGCTCCTCCGTTTGGATTTGAGATGTTTGACAGGTACCATATTATATTGTTGAGATGTTAGATAGATAGAAATGACCCAAACAACGTTCTACGGCCAATACTGCGGTGTAGGTTGGACGTACCCACGTACTCGTGTTTGAATATCCGAGTGCGGGTTGTGACACTTGCACCCTCCTTGCAGTGCACACACATATGGTTTGCAAACATCCCTGCATACAAATGTTGCACAACAATAGCAGTTGCAATAATTGCAAAACTATACAAGGTGTGCACCAACCAGACTGTTACCTGCACTGTAAGACCCGTCTCACTATTTTAGTATTATTTTGTTTTATTGGTATATGTGTG
This sequence comes from Iris macrosiphon, assembly GCA_036927795.1. Lineage (NCBI taxonomy): Eukaryota > Viridiplantae > Streptophyta > Magnoliopsida > Asparagales > Iridaceae > Iris > Iris macrosiphon. The sequence continues at coordinate 177,347,991 of JAYESA010000007.1, read as the reverse complement.
TATAGCTGTATATTGCTTCTCGTGTAATTTATGAATTTTTTTAGCTTCTTTTATGTAATTTATAGAATTGTGTATAGTGCTAGTCACCATTTGATATATATATATATATATCCTTCCCTTTCTCTCTCCTCCTTATTCTTCTTCGTTTCCTTCTCTTTCTTCATTTTCTTCTCCCTCTCTTATCCTTGGCCGAACCCTAGCCCCAGCCGTGAGCTTGCCTTGGGTAGTAGTGGTAGTAGTTTAGTAGTAGGTTTAGAAAAGTACATATTGCCAATAAGGAAGAACTTGCTATATTGCACTTACTTAGCTTCCTTGCATTTTATTGCTCTATATTGTTCTCTATGAGTTCAGCCATTTTTAAATATTTCTTTTATTCAACCAGCACGGGGTTAGAATCCTATAGATCTCAAATTGTGACTTGGGCTTACATCAATCTTCACGAAGATGCAATCTAGTTAATTTAAGTTCAAACAAGTAAAACATTTTAGACAAGATGCAGTAGAAAGTAACATAGACGAGGACTTTTATTAATTATTTTACTAAGAATTTGCTCAATAATTAATTAGCATGGGTAAACGCATGCACAAGCAAAATCAGTTCCTCCAATATTTGAAACATAATTTCCTCTTCCGCCCTTCTTGCTTAAACATTGAGCCATGCAATCCGTAAGGACACAACCACCATGGTTAAGAAGCACATCACATGTTGTTGCATCTACCTTTGGTATCACTGTCTCGACTGGAATATATATATATATATATATATATATATATATTGTAAAATTAGTTCAGTTAGCTAGCCAACTAACTATAACAACAAACAACTATTGCAGATATGTACGTATATGCATACACATGCATTTAGAGATACTAATATTTTAGGTCATTAATATTTTATTGCATCAAGAATTGTAAGAGATGTTCAGGAAGATTAATGAAGCAAAATTAGGAAATATGAAGCAGAAAAATCAAATACAATTTTGGTGCATTGGTGTAGACAAAGTAAGGGTTCTAGCATACCTGAGACAAATATAACTAGGAGGAAAACAAAATAGAAAACATGAGATACTTTAGCCATTTTCTCCTATACAACTAACAAGAGCTCGTAGAAAAGATGTAAAAATGTAGTAATGTATTTAAAGTAATAACATTCATGAACATTAATTCAAATATAAACACGATACATGAAAGAGATTTAAGACGTTTGATTAATTTCATGCAACAAAAATAATTTTATAAGATGCAAGAAAAAGATGAAATGAGATTTTCTTACATTTAGAAGTGAATTTATTGCAATTTTTTTTTCTTAATTTTTTTTTTGTGGTGGTACATTACTTAAATATTGTACATCAACAACGCACAGTGGGGATGGAACAACATGTGTCATTGTATAGTGACGGTAAGGTAACTCACCATTACCAGTTCTCACACGAGATATATGATCGTCGCCTAAACGTCGTCAATGTCATCACTATCAAACCATCGGAAGATGAGCGAATAATAGGCGAAGATAAGGAGTCACTAACACTAATACATTGACACACCAGGTCCCGTTTCCGTCGTCTATGACATAATTTAATTGGTTGCTTAGCCTAATAATTGGATCATTCCCTCCGACTCCTACTTCTTTCCATCCCCCAATCCTATTGGGGACGAAAAGCAAAAAATCGTTCCCCCAAACCAAAAAGATTATGAGAGAACCAAAGAAAAATACAGTAACCAACTTGCTAATATGACAGAAAAAACCAAAATGTAAACACATCAAATTTTGACGTGGAATCCTTGCAAAAAAAATCAAGAGATGATCAGAGTCTAAACAAATGTTTAGTGACGGTATACCGACGATATACCAGTACTTTTGCTGATTTTCTGCATTCGTCTCCTTTTAACTCACTATACTTCTTCGGCACACGGATGGAGCTCGTCACACTTTGGGGTATTATCTACATAAGTTGAAAATGCCACAAAATACCAAGAAATCTTCTCCTTCCCAACTAGGTGGAGAAGCCCTTTATTTCGATGATCCTCCTGTAGTACTCAAACTTCCCTCTTCGTAGAACCTTTGTGAACATATAAGCTTCATTGTCCTTTGTGTGAACCTTCTCAAGCATCACGTCCTTCGCCTTAAGCTCATCTCGTATCCAATGATATTAAGTTGTAATAAGCTTGGACTAACTAAGAAATGGTAGGTTATTGCCAAGATGAATTACACTCTGGCTATCACAAAAAAAAAATATAGTATTTTCTTAAGCCCTATTTTCTATAGAAATTTCTTCATCCATAGTAACTCCTTGCAAGTCTTCGTCACCACAATGAACTTTGTCTCTGTCTTAGACAAGGTAATATACTTCTGCAACTGCGACTGTCAAGAAAATGCCCCACCAGTAAATATCATAACGTATCCCAAACTTGATCTCCTGGTATCCATATCTCCATCCATATTAGCGTAGTATAACCAACCAGCTTTTGTTCATCACTCCCAAATAAAAGCTTATGATCAATAATACCCTAAAAATATCGAAGAATCCACTTGACCACACTCCAATGTACCATTCCCGGATTGTAAAGATACATGTTACGTCCCAGTTTCATAGAACCGAAAGTCGTCACTGGGCGTGATGTCCTACAAGACTAAATTTTACTTGTACAAAGCAAACACCAAAAGGTCCGAAACAACATCTAAGATACAAATTCATTGTAGGAAAAATACTAAGTAGAAAGGCTTAATCGACACAATATACACAAAAAGAAAATTTCTTTATTGATAATATTCCAATAGCATTGCAATGGCTCAAAGCTAAAGAACAATTCAATTACAATCAATCTCTCTTTATCTCTAAATATAATAAAATATTACATGTCTTACAACCCAATAACTATATAAACAATAAAGTTTCATATATTATGTCCTTTATATATATAAAGCTAATACCTCTAGCTGTAATGCTTCAAGTTGCCAACCGAATACCTCAGCACGTCCAAGCAAACTTCGCACCTGTTAAGATATGGTGGGGAGTCAGTACAATAGGAATCCGCTGGTGAATTTCCTCTAGCTAACTCAACTAAAACTAACACGTTGATTAAGTGAGTGTAGGAAATATGTATCTTTCTAATCTTGGCTTAGGATCAGTTATATGGCATAGAATATATGTATCTATATACATACAAGTATCACACAGCTGAGTTGATCTTGCCCACCCTCCTTCCTTTCTTACAATGATATCATTTATAATAAAGTAAAAACAATATGTCACAAGGGTGTCCCTGTAGAAGACAATTATTAGCCTTCACAAAATATAAATGTGTTGTGAACTCGTCTCCACCAACATTTTGATAGGCCTGCAAGTAGATTGACCTTAGCATGCAGCCTAACTACATGAAGGTCACTAGCGATATGTCATCTTTGACTATTCATGGTAAGATGTCATCCTTTCACATACGAGTAGCTAACCTCACTGAAAGGTTCCTAAATACCTATGTGTAGCACTTATTAACCTGGTCCTCTTATGTTGACATAATCCTGGTATCACGATATTCGTTCGAGAAACTGAAACCTTGTGCACATGTTGTCTATAACCATACAAATGCGTGAACAATTAGACTCTAACACATATGCATGATATAAAAACTGAAATAAGTATACAACTCTCTGCTCAACATAAACCATATTGCTCGAGCCATCGGTTGCATCATCTTTTTTAGTCCAGAAATTCTACCTTGGTGACCCAACAGCCCCAAACCTTTCCATGCTTACATTTTCCTGAAATCATATCTTTCTACTCCATAAAATAATATAACTACAATGCTATATTCCACATTATAATGTAACAATATAACTATTCTCGATATTCATATATATTACAAAGGTATAAAATTGACATCTATACAACATATTAATAATCCATGTGCTATAAAAAAAATTCTACTTTACATAAGTCTATATCACAGTTTAATAATTCTATGTTCTATATAACAACACGTTATAGAATGTGATTATTCTCTTTATCTATCTTGGTTTATTTCTTTTATTAGCATTCAACAAAACTCATAGCATCAAAAATAAATATGCAATATCCATTTTATTATTATGAAGGTAAAGAAGAGAATGATCAAAATCACCCTCTTGAAGAAACATCTATCTGCCTCAATCGAGCAGATCTCTGAATAAATCATCTACATGAACCTAAGTCCAAACAACCCTCAAGCCAACAAGTCACATCAAGAACCATGTTGAGTGGGCTATTACAATACCTGCTAACCATGATAATTATGTGAGCAATATCTGGCCTTGTACATAACATAGTGCATGCATGAGACTTCCCACAGTTAAAGCATACGAAAGATGCTCCATATCTTCCTTTTCATCCTCGATAAATAGACACTCTCCACAGTGAGCTTAAAGTGAGCTGCAAGGGGCTTGCTCACTTTCTTCAACACGTTTATCCTGAAATGCTGAAGTACTCAGTGAATATACTTTTTTTGGTAAGTAAAGAAACTCTCTCTCTCTCTCTCTCTCTCTCTCTCTCTCTCTCTCTTGGCTGATCTCCATCCTAAGAATAGTCTTCGTTTTTCCTAAATCCTTCATAGAGAATGTCTTACCCAGTTATACTTCAACTATGCTATCCTGATGGCATTTTGACTCACCAAAAGCATATCATTGACATAGAGCAATAAAATAATGAAATTATCCTCAGTAAAATGCTTAACAAATATATATTGGTCCTATATCATCCATATATAATCATGCTCCATAATAAAGGATTTGAACTTTCTATATCACTACCTCAGAGCCTATTTCAGATCATACATCTCTTCTTCAACCAACAAACTAAATGTGACTTATCCTGTTTACAGAATCCCTCTTGCTACTCCATGTATTTTTTCTCCAAATCATCATCGAAGAATGTCATCTTCATGTCTATCAACTCAACCCAAAATTGGCTTCAACCCACGACAATGGTATACCGATGGTATACCAAGTCGACAAATGTGAATAAGTATGAAACAATAGGAAAACAGATGCAAAATACATTTAATGGCGGTACACCAAATGTATACTATCGATATACCATCAGTGTATGGGTACTCCTGCTAATTTTTTTTGTTTCGTTCGTCTTTCGACTCCTTGAGCTCCTTCAACACACGAACAACGCTTATCATACTTTGGGATATTCTCCACATAAGTTGGGAACCCTTGTCAACACCAAAAAAATCCTTCTTCTTCTTTCGCACCCGCTGGCTCCTGCCGACCTCTGTGCAAGCGAGCCTTCCTGTGGAATCCCTGCGAGCCTCCTCGACTCCGATAGACTACTCTTCGAGTCAAGCTCCTCAACTAATCCGACAGATTAATCCTCAAGCTGCTTCCACTTCTTAAGCTCCTCTCATTTCCACTTTTTTATGACCCGCACCCGAATGATCGGGGCACTAGTATGTGGTACGTCCAGCCTACGCCTAGCATCGACAGTAGAACACTGTCTAAGTCATCATAATTAACTATCCATCTCACATAGTAATATCCAACTCCATACAGAGACAATGATATACATCAATAAAATATACTCAATCACATACTAAGGAAGAAAGGTACGATATGATAATAAGTACGAGAATTAAATCCAAGTCTAACAAGGCTAAATAATACATCGTCTAAATCCAAATAAATAACCCAAGTGTATCAACTAACTGTCGAAAATAAATCCGGTACCAAAATATGAAATGCTAATTAACTAACTAGCTAAGCAATCTCCGAGATAGACACTTGCGTAACTATACCATGCTCCTCTATAATGAGTAGGACCACTCCTCCATATCGATCCCTAAAAATGTTATCTAGTCAGGATCGGAGCGAACCACATAAGCTAACAATAGTTCCATTTAATTGACAAAGACTATAAAAATAGTAAAATAATGTATATACATGATGGAAAAGAATACTGGAATCTTAATGGAAAGATAAGACTGGTGTCATATCACAAGTAAGTAATAAAATAGTAAGTAAACAGGTGTATGGCAGTATCATCAAGTAATAACAATAGAGGAGATAAAGTAACTATCTAGTATTTTGAAATACTAATTTGTTATGTGATCGATTTGGGACAAGATCATGCTCTACCATATATGATTGGCTATGCACATGTATAGATAATAGGGTCAGGCACAACCATATATGGGGAGCTATGCATAAGTCAATTGGATTAGGCTACACCCTACGTGGAGTGTTGGGTGAGCTATGAACAAGTTTTGGTTTATAATCACATAACCAACTAGTACTTTTCCGCCCCCGACTAATACAATGGATCTGAATCATGACACTCCTAACTAGAATCCATATATACTATCTAAGCCCCCTTATTTTAGAATAGGGTTATTTTGGTATTTTGTAATTATTTTTATTATTTTATTTAAGTTAAATGATTAATTTTTAAAATTATTATTATTATTATTATTATTATTATTATTATATATATATATATATATATATATGACACTTTGCCATGGTTTGGATATTTTGAGCAATACACAACCTTTCTTTTTTATTCCAACAAAATTCATATTAATGATCTTGACTGGAAACACTAACATTGGCATTGCATTTTTTATCTCCCCCATGCTCCAAAGATATTAACAAATATCTCGAACCATGTTGCCATAAAACTACCATTATTAATTTGTCTTATTGAACCCAACCGAGCCCGAACACCCTAATCGGGTTCTCAAACCAATTCCTATGAGACATGTACACCACCCCAAACTCATCGTCTAGTAAATAATAAATATTTTCGACACTCAAAGTCTCGCACATGCACGACAAATCAGTAGAGCAACAAACGACCCATTTGAGACACCGATAGTGAACCTTCTTGTGCACTTACACTCAAACCCAACCAAGACCCAAACAACTAGACCCAAGTGCACCCAAATCCTTACTAAGGGATAAACCAAACCCTATAAATCTGAAATATAGGTTAAAATCTTATTAAAATCCAACCATGGGCCCAACAACCATCTATATAAAGCCTCATACTCACAAACCCTAACCTCTACTTCCTCTTGTGGCTGCCAAAACAGCAGCACCCACAACCCCCACAACACTTCACCCTCCTTCTCCACTTCATTTTCCTTCCTTCCCATCCTCCACTTCAGCCCCACAAGTCGGCACCACCCTGGAACAAGTGTTCGGCCACCCTTTTAGCCAAAACTGCATTCCTGGTTGTAGCAGTAATTCGGCTGAACAAACAACCTCAAAACTCCTCCAAAACGAAGTTCCACATCCTACTTGAAGTCACCAAACCCCCCCTCAAGTTTCATGAAGTTTGGATTTTGTTTGGTGCTCCGAAAGGTCTCTGTCGCAAGAAAAGCCTCCGCCGTAATATTTAATATTTAATTCTTCCATGTGAGAAATATTATATGTACCCATAAAAGTATTAGATGAAAAATGATGTAGCCCCCTTGCATGATAAACCCTATTTTTATGTGCAAAACTACTCTTAGATGACACAAAACCAAGGCATGACAATGTGGTAACCATATTAAACCTAGTTTTGATGCATGTTGTTATTTTATTATTAAATTTTTTTCCAAAAATTAAATAAAAAATTAAAGAATATTAATTAATATATTTTCATATATTAAATGAGTTTTTACGCAATTTGGTAACCTTGCATGCACAAACTAGTTGTCAAGTTGCTGGAACACCTAGTCTACGCGCAACGGAACTTTGTGCATGCAACGATAATTATTTTAGTAATTTCACTAATTAAAAATAATTTTAGAAATTAATTTATATTGATTTCAGTTTTAATTGATGTCAGCATGCATGCTTGAGAGGCTACATGCATGTCCGAAGTATAATTTAGCGTTATTGCGAGTTTTGTGACATCGTATCGTATCTACGTACGTATAGGAATACGCGTATCGAACTCATGTAATTTCCTAAATGTACGTATGATAACACGAAGTATGAGACCCCCACGATGTTATAGACAGTAGCATGATATGTGTTTATTTGGCACGTTATTCTATTCCATGCGACGGCTGAGTTGTTGGCACGAACGTCTCAATACTAGTTGACGTAGTGCGACGATCTTACCCTTTCATATTAGTTGATTAGCTTGTGAGTATTGATTAGAACATGTTATAATAGGGAAACTTAGATCTGCCACACTTTTGGTTGAGGACATCAATCAGGCGGCATCGCAGCAACCGACAACAAGCAAGTGTACCTTGTCATAATGTATCACAGTTCCTTGTTTATTTATTTATTTATTTATTTATTTATTATTTTTACTTTTTATTTATGATGTATATGTGGTTACCCTAGGGCCGATATATGATTCTTTATGTCCGAACCAGATTCGGGTGCCGACGTCTATCAGTGGAGTCGAGTATCGTAGATAGAGAGCCATTACCTCGAACCCATGATACGTGCTTGTATTCTTAGCATGATAGACCGTAGGTCACTTGACACGACCTCATGTGATAGAATCTTTCATGATATATTCTTGGTGTATGGATTCTATATAGGGATTATAGGACTTATAACAAAATACTTTGTTATATAGTACTATGACTCATTGTGATAGTTAGAGGTCTTGATCTCACCAGTTTGTAACATGATACGTGATATTACATGGGAGGAGAGAGTCTACACTGTACTTTGGGAAGAAATTTATATACATGCATACCTTAGTCTTTGTAGCAGAGACCTTAGTCTTTGTAGTAGAGCTTTGGTGATATTTATATGCGTACTCTAGGTTCCCTGATCATGATCCTTGAGTAATATACTTGCCTACTTTGGGTTCGTGACACCGAGCCCTAAGTGATTATTATTATTATTATTATTATTATTATTATTATTATTATTATTATTATTATTATTATTATTATTATTATTATTATTATTATTATTATTATTATTATTAGACTTTTTGGGGTTTACACACATAGAGCCTTGAGAGTCTCCTGCCTGAATATGAGTGATTCTCTCACTTGCATAACACTTAGATGGTTACAGTAGTTTACCCCTGAGCTCTATTTTATATTACTGTGTTACTTCTGGTACGCTATTTCTTCTACCTTGTTACGTCCCTCTGAGGACCTGGTCCCTTGCTAGTTTTATATCATTGACTGTTGAGGAGTTTTTTGGAGCTATTGATACGTATTGTCTCGTCATGTAGGCATTGAACTCAGTTACTGTTATCATTTCTGCCACAGTTATGTTTATCAATTCTCGTTACTTATTCCTGCTGATATGGCTTAATTTTATAGACTCAAATTTCTTTCTCGAGTCTATTCGAGTTTATGTGTTACTAGGCGGTCGACTTTAGCACATTTAGGTTATTGTTGATATTTTGTGTCCTTTTAGATTAAGATATAGCTATATTTTACTATAATACTTAGATAGTACAGCTTATACGTATACGAGTCAGACCAGAGTCTGGTCGAATGCATAGCTGGCATATTACGTATTCCTAGTCCTACGTATATTGGGACTGGGGCATGACATACTAGCCCGTGTACGATCGTGTCAGGAATCAAATACAACATGACTAATACATGTATCATCGTAATCATCAAAATAAAGAAAAATGTCAAAGAATGTACTCGCCAGTGGTCCTGAGCAAAGAATACCAAACAATGCTCGAACTAGAGTCCAAGTGTCCTATATATGAACTATCAAGTCAATCAGGTGTTTTGGAATCATAAGTAAGCTTAATTAATCATATATTAGGTCTCTAGGCCATTTCTAGGTCAATTGGGGTTAACTAGGTCAATACTTCAATTCTAGGTCCACAACACCTATTTAGTTGGTCCATGCATCCATACTAGTTAATATTGATAAATACTATGTCATATTAGCTATATAATATACTAGGTATCTTAGATATACTACATAGACCCCTAGATATAAATAACTAGTTGCATCTTAACTTATTTCTAAAGATACCACACTAATACCCCTTACCTAGACTTTACTCTATACCTTATCCTAGCATTACTTATATATATATATATATATATATATATATATATATATATATATAACCTAACCATTGAGACACCTAACCATTACTTCCTAATATGCACTCATGGCTAATACCCCAACTGACACCACTTGGTTAACCCATTGATACTCATGGAATACCCTACTAGCACTCTCCATATTACACTAACACATTCATACTTAAGCACTACACATGACACTCACTGATCTAACAACACTCACTGGTACAATACCCATTCCTCACCCACCTACATTTATACAATAACTCACAACCAATGTATACCTGCACAACCTGGACAGTGCGCCAATGCACTGCACATAATTGGCCTCAGCCTAAGCCTCTACCCGAGCTTAAGTTGCTCACTACAACACAGTTCCAAGTGCACTTCTAACATACCATTCACTTCTTCCCCCTATTTCATAACACCTAGAGCAAGACTTGTCGATACAAGCTCTCAAGCCTGCACCTTCAGGTGCTCCGAAGCTGCGAACTGCAACAAACATATGCTACTACTAAGGACTTCATAACCCCCACTGCTGGACAGTGCTTAAACAACTACTGCAGAACACTTGGTGGACCAAATTCAGATTTCTCCCAATTTGGCCACAAAAATCACCATAACTATCACAATAGAGGCTTATAGCACCTAATTCTTCCCCATAAGGGTGGTCCTTAGACATAGATGGGTTTCTCGAGTCTCAAATGAGTAATCTAATATTTTAATTGGTAGGGAGAGTAAAATTATGCCTATTGGGAGTTGGATCCCAATGAAACTCCTCCAAGTGGACATAATAGGTGAAATAGACACGATCTCCTAGCAAGCTCCTCTCTAATGAATCTCATTGTGCTCTCCAATGTTCTAGGTCTCCATTTTGGTGAGAATGAGTGGAATTGAAGTATTTTGAGAAGAATTTGGTTGGGAATTTGGCGAATTAGGGAAGAACAAATGGTGTAATAAAGTGCTAATGGAGGCTAATCGCTTTGGGAATAGGGCCGACCATTATGGGTTGGGATGGGTGATGGTGGTTGGTCCAATTTGCCCCTCCACACTCTTCTAATTTTTTCTAGATTTGTCATGAAGAATCTTAGTGGTTAGGATAGCATCTTAATTAGCTAATAGGCATCTAACTAATGATAGGAAGGAATATTCTATCTATACTAACTAACTCACTCAATTAATTATAGGTGCTAAGTCATGAACTAACATAATGTTACTAACTAAGTCTACTAACACTAGTCCATTCTAATTAGCTAACACATGATCCAAAACCAATGTTATTATGACTATATATATTAATAATATAATTACCAAACAATATTGAAATGACAAAAATATCTCTATAGCAATTCTAGGTGGTTACAAATTCTACACCCCTTAAAATAATTTCGTCCTCAAAATTAAAAGACACCCCACCCTCACTTCTTGTTAGTCATAACATATTCATCAAAATTCTTACTATAATCAAACCCCCATCTAGTCACGGTCTTAGGAAAGTCCTATCTAGAATCATACAAGCATAAACTCTATAGAAAATAATCATTTCTTATTATCAAATATGCATGGTTATGGTCTCTTTCTGTCATGATTTTGTAGTCTCTATCAGAATTGCTACTAACTATACTATAGCATAAAAGTACTACTACAAACTATAAGGAACTTAGGAATCAAGCAGATCAATAGATTGAAAGCGAAAGGAAGATAAGAATAAAACCTGCTAACCCATCACGTGTAACAATAGTTCCCTCGATCGTCATCGCAAAAGCCATACCCTGCTGGGGTGTCTCCCTCTGCTGGTGTTGGGCATTTTGATATGCCCCAGGTGGCCTAGTTGGCCCTCCTACCTAAATATTATACTTACACCAAGTGTTCACTAAGCAAAATACTTATTATAATGTACTACTAACTCTAGCATCAATGATATACTATAGCTCTAGGACGAGAGCATACTTAGCTTACTGGCACACACTACCCAGGATACTATACTAACACTTCTAGGATACTATCTGTTGAAACTAGAAGGGTACTCTACCAATAATCAATTTTTAATACACTCATGTAACACACAAGAACACCTTCACTAGTATGCCAATACTTATTCTAGCTTACTCTCTAACAAGCACAGAGTCTCATATCTGTCACAGTTCTTGCAGACACAAGAACACTGCTTAACCATTCCATTTGCAGATGAACACCTATATACACTCACACTCATGTACCATATTGGCATACCCTCACAAATATAGAATACTCTCTATAGAATGCCTACCGGTCTTGAAACTATCTACATAAGGCACTAACTCCTATGCATAACACTTATGTGATACTCTCATACTAGGTTACTCATATTTCTCATCTATACCTACTAGCTACTATGGTTCTTGTATCATAAACCTCCATAATACTTGAGGTACCCCAAATCTTGATATTAAGTTACTCCTTCTATCTGGATACTTGGTTCCATACCCATATTCTAACACTCAATAATCACTTTAGAATACTCACCTGACACTAAACACTGTGTTACTAAACACTAGATACTGCTATCATACAGGTACTATTCTACCCATCTTACAGCTCATTGATTCATAACTATTCCCATACTCCAATATACTTGCAACGTACCCACACTCACTGAAAGTCATCCCTACACAGGTAATCCCTTATTTTTTACTTCCTTGAATACCTGCACTCCTACTCTCTATGATACTCCCTTACATACCATACCTCAACCTTACACTGATATATCTAGCTGATACTATTACCCATAATAGATATCACTGATACTAGACTGACCTGCTATACCTATCACATATTAATCATCCCAATCCTGATACACCCGAATACTTGCATTCTCTAGGCTCTCTTAGTGCTTTGACACTAACTCATAACTATATTGGGCACATGCACTTAGTACTCTAGGATACTAGTTGACACTACCTACCTACTGACACAATATTGGTATTTCTAATACTCAGATCTACTTCTTGGTAGTCCTGAAACACCCACATTAGTGCTTTACTTCACCACCCGTCCTCTCACTCTCCTCACTTACTAACATATCCATACCCTCAAGTACTAGGTAATACACCGATACTAGACATATACCTATACACTCTCATCTCCCCACACCAATGCTCAACACTCAACATATAGTACAAGACCTATTACCTAACACAACACATTCTAACCCTTTTACACTCACCTATACACTAATGGGTACCACACTACCCTGACACACTCACTAATACATCTTATGGATACACGTGCTCCTTCTCCTAACATAACCAAGTATAAAATGCCAATAGAATATCAAAACTCCATTAATACTCGACACAAATTCATGTGACTCACTTGATATATGGATCTCTCAACTATATAAATCTTTATGCACCTAAAACATGAATAATGACATTAATACAAATATCTAGAATCACCAATTGGTACACTACTCTCCCTCTAACTCTCTTATTCTAATACTATGCTACCAATCACTAACTACACTCTGACACAAATCATAGAACTATGGCTACAAATGATACTATACTATAAGTTATTTCTAGACTTATACACTGATACCTAATGCTCTCCTACCCAACTAGAAACCACTCACAAACCACAAGTTACACCTCTGATACTCAAACTTGACACAATTTGACTGCAAGTTACCAAACTACCATACTATCCAAGAAAGCTCGGGAACCAATGAAGTAAAGCTTTATAAGGAACTGAACAAGAGGAACTAAAGATATCTTTATCCTAAGATAGTAGAGATAATGGAACAAAATTCTATGATAATAAGAGTAGAATGATAGAGATGATATGTTAAGAACCAATTTAGGATACAATCTGATAATCATATACGTCTATCCAAATTCTTGTTACCTAGAATCCTCGCCACACCAATAAGCATAACTGCGATAAACTATATAGTCCATAAATAAGGTATATAAATCTATAATCATGTTATCTAGAATTCTCGTCATGCCAACTAGTATAGCTTTGCGCCGTAACTAGTATGGCTGCGATAAACTCTAAATTCCATAACTAAGATATGTACATCCAAAATCAGGTCTCTATATTTTTGCCATGCCAGCTAGTATAGCTGCGATAAACTCTAGACTCCATAAATAAGGCAGACGGTTACCTTTTTTACTGTTCTCATCCAAATACTACATCAGAATATACCTCAATTTAGTCCATAAAATTTATCTCGATACAAGAATCAATTTCAACAATGAACATGTGAAGGTGAAAGGAGACAAGTAGAAATAGATTTCAAAATAAAGTTTATAGTCAGATTCTTAAGGTTTATTTTAGGTATCTTTCAAGAAATCCTAATATGTGATTAAGTACCATACTTCTTATAATCCATCAATTATATTTTATTGCAGGATCGCAGTAGTACATCTAAGCCGAAGTACTATCACGACATCGCACTAGTTGCAAAGACAAGACCTGCATGGGCCACCATAAAAATGTGTTACGACCAGAACCCGGATGATTGGAGCACTAGTACGTGGTATATCCAGCCTACACTGCAACATCGATAGTAGAACGCTGTCTAAGTCATCATAATTAACTACCATCTCACACAGTCATATCCAACTCCATACGGATACAATAATATACATCAATAAAATATACTCATTCATATACTAAGGAAGAAAGACACAATATGATAATAAGCATGAGAATTAAATCCAAGTATAACAAGTCTAAATAATACATCAAGTCTAAATCCAAATAAATGACCCAAGTATATCAACTAACTGTCGAAAACAAATCTGGTACCAAAATATAAAATGCTAACTAACTAGCTAAGCAATCTCTGAGATAGGCACTCCCGTAACTATACCATGATACTCTATAATGAGTAGGACCACTCCTCCATATCGATCCCTAAAAATGTTATCCAGTCAGGATTGGAGCAAAGCACATAAAATAACAGCAGTTCCATTTAATTAACAAAGACTATAAAATAGTAAAGCAATATAAATACATGATGGAAAAGAATACTGGAATCATAATGGAAAAATAAGACTGGTGTCATATCACAGGTAAGTAATAAAACAATAAGTAAACATGTGTATGGAAGTAAAGAATACCAAACAATGCTCGAACTGGAGTCCAAGTGTCCTATATATAAATTATCATGTCAATCAGGTGTTTTGGAATCATAATTAAGCTTAATTAATCATATATTAGGTCTCTAGGTCATTTTTACGTCATTTGGGGTTAACAAGGTCAATACTTCAATTCTAGGTCCACAACACCTATTTAGTTGTCCATGCATCCATACTCGTTAATATTAAATTAATACTAGATCATATTAGCTATATAATATATTAGGTATCTTAGATATACTACGTAGTAGATATCAATAACTAGTAGCATCTAAACTTATTTCTAAAGATACCACACTAATATCCCTTATATAGACTTTACTCCATACCTTATCCTAGAATTACTTAATACCTTAGTCTCAACACTCACTACTTATATATATATATATATATATATATATATATATATATATATATATATATATATATATATATATATATGAATACTCAAGTTCCTACATTGAGATACCTAACCATTACTTCCTAATATACACTCATGGCTAATACCCTACTAGCACTCTCCATATTACACTAACATATTCACACTTAAGAACTACACATGACACTCACTGATATCACAACACTCTCTGGTACAATACCCATTCCTCACACACCTACATTTATACAATAACTCACTCCCAATGCATACCTGCACAACCTGGACAGTGCACCAATGCACTGCCCACAATTGGCCTCAGCCTAAGCCTCTACTCGTGCTTAAGTTCCTTACTGCAGCACAGTGCCAAGTGCACTTCTAATGTACCATTCACTGTTGCACCCTATATCGTAACACCTAGATGAAGACCTGTCGATACAAGCTCCCATGCTTGCACTTTCAGGTGCTCCTAAGCAGCTAACTGCTGCAAATATATGCTGCTATTAAGGACTCCATAAACCTCCACTGCTGGATAGTGCTCGAATATTACCTACTGCAGAATCTGCAGTTCAGGACTTCACCCTCACAACCCGAGCTGCATCACCCCTTAGTATCATTTACAACCCAACTTGCACATCAGTGCACCTTGAGCTGAGCTTGCACCAAATGCTCGAGCTCTCCATATTTCTCACTAGGACTGCAACACTGCAGACATTACTGATCAATGCATCTAAGCCCTCACACAGTACAACATATGTTGACCCCAAGTCTATACCTGCACCTCCTTGTTGTTGAGAAAAACACTCATCTTCCTTGCTCACAACAACCTCCAGTCTCCTTCCACTTCCACCTGACTGTGCACCACCTACACAGTGCATGCTTGCACTCCCCACACACCTATAACACCCTCAAAACCACTCCACTAATATATACCAATGAACACATCACCAAATACTAAACACACACACACTAAATATAATGGACTATGACAACACTAGGGACTTGCACAACTTAAATCTATACACAAGCTTACAATTCACTACAAATATCAAACACATGATGTGGACACTAGTATCACACCATGATACACCATGGTACCCCAATCCAATAGCCATGAATCTCCACACACACACACACACACACACACACACACACACACATATATATATATATATATATATATATATATATATATATATATATATATATATATATATATATATATATATATATATATATATAATGTAATGAAAGAGGAATTACTGCTAATTGGGCAAAAAACCCCAAATTATCTAATTTATCGATATATATCATGGCGTATCATGATACAACCCACACGTATCTAATTATGGACACGTACATCCTACAAATCCATGAATTAAACTCTAAAACTACCAATGAGTTATTCCTCAAACACTTGGTGGACCAAATTCGGATTTCTCCCAATTTAGCCACAAAAATTATCATAACTATCACAATAGAGGCTTATAGCATCTAGTTCTTCTCCATAAGGGTGGTCCTTAGCCATGGGTGGATTTTTAGAGTCTCAAATGACTAATCTTACATTTTAATTGGAAGGGAGAGTTAAATTATACCTATTGGAAGTTGGATTCCAATAAAACTCCTCCAAGTGGACATAATAGGTGAAATGGACACGTTCTCCTAGCAAGCTTCTCTCCAATGAATCTTTTTGTGCTCTCCAATGCTCTAGGCCTCCATATTAGTGAGATTGAGTGGAATAATAAATGTTTTGAGAAGAATTTGGTAGAAAATTGGATGAATTAGAGAAGAAGTAAAGTTGGGGATAAACAAATGATGTAATAAAGTGCTAATGGAGGCTAATCGCCTTGGGAATAGGTTCGGCCACTTTATGTTGGGATGGGTGCTGGTGGTTGGTCCAACCTCCATACTCTTCTAATTTTTTCTAGATTTTTCATGAATAATCTTAGTGGTTAGATGGCATCTTAATTAGCTAATGGACATCTAACTAATGATAGGAAGGAATATTCTATCCATACTAACTAACTAACTTAATTAATTATATTTGCTAAGTCATGAACTAATATAATGTCACTAACTAAGTCTACTAACAGTAGTCCATTCTAATTAGCTAACACATGATCCAAAACCAATGTTATTATGACTATATATATATATATATATATATATATATATATATTAATAATATAATTACCAAACAATATTGAAATAACAAAAGTATCCCTCAAGCAATTCTAGGTGGTTACAACTTCTGACCTTTGATATGTTGGGAACGAAATGCAAAAATATTTCCCCCAAACCAAAGAACCGAGCAATAAAAATACACAAAAATAACTTATCAAAATTACAAAGAAAGTACAACTCAAACACAATAATTTTGATGTAGAAAACCTTACGGTTAGGAATAAAATGTGAAAACTTGCTCTTCTCCGAAAGTTGCAAACTTAAGAAATATCTGCTTTTGATCTCTATCTCTGGTAGATGTGATGATGAAAATTAGGTTTAGGAACAACCTATTTAAAGCCTACTAAATCCTATATCAATTTTGTCACACCCGATTCCTGATTTAGTATTTCTTGAATTTCTAGAATTTAATTTTTCCTGATAATATATTCCTGCTGTATTTTTTTATGTTGGTTCCTTCATTTCTATTATTATTTTATTTTTTTCTTTTGTTCTGAGGGACTACCCAAGACCAGTAGCATACCCTTTGGCATTTTCATAGACCCGGTTTAGGACCTGCATGTAGAATGGACACTTGGTTCGGTTCATTTTGGTGAACCCATGACTAAACCCTCTTTTATCCTCCCTTAGTATATATATATATATATATATATATATATATATATATATATATATAGCTTTTCTCTCTCCTCTCTTTCTTCTTCTTCATTTTATTTTTCTCCTCTCCCTCAAGCTCCCTCTAACTCTAACCCTAACCCTAAGGAAAAGTTGTTGCGACTTGGACCGTGAGAGGTGCTATGAGCCACCCAAGAAGTGCGACTTGGACCGTGAGAGGTAGAGGCTAGGAGCCACCGAAGAAGTACATCTTGCTCAATGATGAAGTCATAAATTTTTAGATTTTTAAATATTTTGTTGTTTTAAAAATGTTTTTGATGGAAAATATTCTCCTGAGTTGCTGATCATGTTTAGTTCATGAAGTTTTGGATTTTGATGTATAGATTTTTATAGATATGAGTTTCAAGTTTAGGATTTTTATGTGTTCTATAAGTTTTTCTTGGTTTTGATCTATTAAAACTTAGTATTTTCAAAAACTAGTAGCTCCTTATGTTAGAGCATTTTATTTCGTGTAATTTGGCTTTTGTTTCACTTGATTTGGAGTTAAAATAAAAAAATTATGTAGAAAACAATTTTTTGATTTTTTTGGAGCTTTCGGCCATGGCTGAACTTGTAGTTGTAGAAGACAAAGTCTTCTTGCGGCCTGCGAGATATGTGGCCGAAGAGTGCCATACAGCTCGAGAGGGTTATGCGGCCTGAACTCTTACTGCATATTGATAGCATGTGTCCATCTTGTTGGACGCATGACTGCTTATTTATACAAGTTTCCTTTAACACCTTGTGCTTTCACTCGCTTAACGAATAAAAAATTCTCTAAGTCCAAAAGTAAGTCCATGCGGCAATTGGGTGCATGCGGCCAGTGGGTGCATGCGGCAAGTGAGTCTATACGGCCAGTGGGCGTATGTGGCCAGGAACTCTTATGTACATTTTTGTATTCCTTGTTATGTTCTCTCTTTAATTTATTTAGTGATTATTGTTGTATGCTTCCTTATGTCGATACACGTTTATGATACCAGACAACTTTTGCATGTGAGTTCACAAAATAAGTTTATGTACAAGTTCACAATCCTCATGACACCGTGGGAAGGTTTGTGTATAAAAATCTATTGCATTTGGGATCGGGTAATCAAGTATGAGCATTGTCCAATGTATCACGTATCGTGAATACGATAACTCATGAAAAGCTCATACTCGAGATTCGTTAGGGAGTTCTCAAGTGTCCATGACTCGAGAACTTGAAATAATTTAGTAATGATTAAACAAGATAAGATTTACCTAGAGCATTTTTGGGAGGGAAGAATTTTGCCCTACCAGTTACCCCTATCCCCACGGGCCCCATGCAGCACAGGCAACCCTGCTAGGCAAGGGCGCCATGACTGATCAAGTTTATGCGTGTTGTGGCAGATTATAAGATACGTTTATGTTTACAAGAAAAGTTTATGATTATAAGGCAAGTTTATGTTTACAAGACCAGTTTTGATTCACAAGTTTATGTTTATACTTCTAAGTTCAATTTTTATTTGTGATAAGTAACAAGTTATGTTATTGTATGGTTGACTGTGCTTTTAAGTTTACTAGATAAACATACCCTTGGCCATCCGGATTGACTACAGTGCCGGTTGTAGCAATATTCTTAGCAATGCATTTATAGTAATTAGGGCTTGTGATAACCCTAGTTAGTTAATTATTGCAAGTCATAGGCATGTTTTGCCGTGAATTGGATGTTTATTTATTCGTATAGCTCGCTCTTCTATTTTTATTTTCTTCCGACGCATGGTTAGGGTGCTAATTTTTGCTCGGGTGAAGGTCTGCAACCCCGGTCCTTATTTGGTTTAATGGTTGTGGTTCCGATCAAGAGTAGTTCATATGCTCTCTTGCTGCTCGTCACCTTACTTTCATTTCTGTACTTATTATCATTTCTTCCAGTATTATTCTTGATACAAGTACATTGGTACCGTACAAGTCTCGATCTGTATTTATTTCTTATATGTCTCTTTTGCTTATGTTATGATGTGTTTGGCCTATCACCTCGAGCTCGTTTGTGGTACTTGTTGCTTGGGATTTTGACTCCACTAGGTTTGTATGGCCAGGTTATCCCGAAGAGAACCAGGATCCACCATGCCTCCAGCAAGATGGCTTACAATCGTAGGACTGCGGCAGAAGCTCGCGAGTGGATTTTCTTCTTTCACCCATCGTCTTGATTACTTTTTTTTGTGTGGTGTTTAACAAGGAGCAGAGTTAGCTTCTTATATTTTTAGACTGCGATCAACATGATGTATATATTAGACCATGGCTGACATATTTTGATCATGTATTATTAAACTCTACTAGTGCAGTATTTTGTATTCACTAGCTTCCTAATCATATATGGCATGTAATTTGGGACGCCTTTTTACTTTCACGTATGATATATTCTTGTACTTGTATTACTGGATTGAGATTATAGGATTTGTCGGCCTTAGGACTGATGTCATAGCATGCTAGAGTTCACCCATCTGTCTTTTAGACAACCTTAACATATTATGGCTTACTTCGGTATTCTGCAAGGTGCAGTTGGCTATATCAGTCCCCATATTTATCCTGTATTCTGGGAGCGGGATATGACAAGGTTTTATTGGTGGCCTATGCAGGTCTATTGTTTAGACTCGTGAGAGGACTCATCTTGTTAGAATCTCAATCCTCTATAATCTTTGATTGAACTCCACTTGTCACCTGTATCTCTCGCTTTCCTTGAAATCCTGGGGCTACTGTTGTTTTTCCAGTCTACCTGTCCCCAATAATTAATTCTCGCTGACCACGTCCTATAGGGATCATTTGCTTGAAATGATTATTTTATTTCCGTCCCTTATTGATATCCTTGTGTCCTTATCCTTCAAGGACACCCCACATGCTCCTCCTTCCGAGGGTTATGTTGCACCGATAACTCCAGCAGATCCAGTAGTAGGCCAGGGTCAGATTCTGGTATTGAACCAAGGGCAAGCATATGTATCTTTTCATCAGCCGGCTCCGCAAGTCACGCATGCTTGACCAGCATAATCATCCCCACCAGTCTTACAGGAACGGCCAGCTCAGCCCGCTGCGTCATTCATACCAGCCCAACCAGCCCAGACAATAACACTAATTCTACTAGTACAACCAGGACAAGCTATGATGATGTTACAACAACAACAACAACAACAACAACAACAACAACAACAACAACAACTCCCACTTCAGGAATAAGTGGTCCAACTCTGCCAGCAGTTTCAGCAAGGACAAAAATAGACCAACACTACTATTTGCAAGGGAGTTAGAGTAGAACTCGAGAACAGTGGACGTTATACTCATAACTCGGCGAAGAATGTTAGTCGCATGCACCCAACCAAGTTTCTCAGCACGAAAGATGCAGTTTCAGCAGATTATTGGCTCCAGGACTTTGATGCCATCCTGGAAGCAACCAAGACCCCAGATGATGAGAAGATAGCAGTAGTAAAGCTGTAATTATCATATCTTGCCCGAGATTGTTGGGAAGCACAAGAAATAGCACTTTCGAAGCCTATTGACTGACAGATATTCAAGAAGAGCTTCCAGGAGAAGTATTTTTATACCACCACCAAGTTCCAGCTCCAACAACAGTTTATCAACCTCTGTCAGAATACAAGATCGGTCGACTAGTATACGGCCGAGTTTTGCAGACTTAGCCAATTTTCTCCTCATATGTTAACTTCCGAGGAAGATCGAGCTAAGAGATTTGAGCAAGGGTTACATCTAGAGCTTCAGTAATTTATGGTGGGTCATAATTATACTACCTATAATACATCACTCGGGGAAGCTGGGTCCCAAGAACTTGTTAGTCAGAGATTAGTAGCAAAGACCGAAGGCCAGAAGAGGTCACACTCATCCCTGAGAAGCACCGGTATTCAGTCATCACCTCCAGCACTAGAAGTCAGAACTTCTCGCCCTCCAGCACTTCCAACCTCCATAGCAACCTCAGTACAATCTACAAGGCAGTTTGTATCAATAGGATGCATCCACTGCGGCAAGCCAGGGCACACCAAAGAATAGTGTAGGAGGTCCAATGGCCAGTGTCTCAGATGTAGGGCCCCCGACTACATGATTAGTTCTTTTCCAATTATGTAACCAAAGACTTTTTCAGTCCGGTAGTTACCAGCTCCATCTCGGGAAGCGATTGAAGGCCCGCGAGGACCAGTGTTAGCAATTGACCCCGAGCCCAGCGTCCTCTCCCAACTCAGACTCAGCAGTTCCAGTAGCAATGTTTGGCCCAGTATGTCCAAGTCCAGCAAGCCCAACCAGCAAGACAGAACTAGCAGCAAGTCAGAGCCACAGCCCTTGGACGATGGCCTGACAAAATATTTGGCAATCTGCAGCAGTTGTTAGCCGAAGGCGCTACAATTATGGGTAAGATTTTTGAGTTGTCTTTAGCTTGTCTCATTCTTGGGTTCTTGTCGAACGATCTCGTGTTCTGACACGTTTGAGATACGATAGTCGTTCGATCCTTTCGTTTAGCAAAAGGCAAGTTCATCACCCTGCTCTTTTGCCTTCATGACTTGTGGTACTTGGTGTCTATCATGTGTCCTGACTACGAAGGTATGTCCTGGATTATAGTTATGTCCTCGATATAGTCGTTGGTACCGACTTACCTCCAGGCTTGGCTCTTGTCTATTTGTGTGAGTCAGCATAGGCAAGCGAGGACGAGTTCTTATTCAACTGACTCAAGAGTATATGTATCCATATACCTCCAATTCCCTGTGTATTACTTTTGTGCATTTATTTATTAGTTACTTCTACAGCTATCTTTTCTATTTTTAGTTATTTTTTTAGTATAATTATTTGAATTATGATTTGATTTCTTAAGCTTTCTCGTGTGTTCTAGCTCGACAAGCCTTGATGAAATTTCGAGGATAGAATTTTTGAGTATATGTCACACCCGATTCCAGATTTAGTATTTCTTGAATTTCTAGATTTTAATTTTTCCTGATAATGTATTCCTGCTGTATTTTTTTATGTTGGTTCCTGTCATTTTTATTATTATTTTTTTTTAGAGAGACTACCCGAGACAAGTAGAATGTCCTTTGGCATTGCCATAGACCCGATTTATGACCTGCATGTAGAATGGACACTTGGTTTGGGTAAACCCATGACTAAACACTCTTTTCTCCTCTCTTAGTATATATATGGCTTTTCTCTCTCCTCTCTTTCTTCTTCTTCTTTATTTTATTTTCTGCCTCTTCCTCAAGCTCTTTCTAACTCTAAACCTAACCCTAAGAGAAAGCTGCTGCGACTTGGACCGTGAGAGGTAGAGGCTAGGAGCCACCCAAGGCATGTACATCTTGCTCAATGGTGAAGTAATAAATTTTTAGATTTTTATATATTTTGTTGTTTTAAAAATATTTTTGATGGAAAATTTTCTCCTTGAGTTGCTGATCATGTTTAGTTCTTAGAATTTTAGATTTTGATGTATATATTTTTGTTGATCTGAGTTTCAAGTTTAGGATTTTTATGTGTTACATGAGTTTTCCTTAGTTTTGATCTATTAAAACTTAGTATTTTTTAAAACTAGTAGTTCCTTATATTAGATTATTTTATTTCGTGCAATTTGGCTTTTGTTTCACTTGATTTGGAGTTAAAATGAAGTTTTTATGTAAAAAATAAATTTTTAGTTTTTTGGAGCTTTCAGCCATGGCTAAACTTGTTGTTGGAGAAGGCGAAGTCTTTATGCGGCCAGCGAGCTATGCGGCCGAAGAGTGCCATGCGGCCTGAACTCTTGCCGCATACTGACAGCATGTGTCCATCTTGTTGGATGCATGACTGCTTATTTACAGAAGTATCCTTGAATACCTCGTGCTTTCACTTGCTGAACGAATAAAAATTTCTCTAAGTCCAAAAGTGAATCCATGCGGCTAGTGGGTGCATGAGGCCAGTAAGACCATGCGACAAGTGAGTCCATGCGACAATTGGGTGCATGCAGACAGTAGGTGCATGCAGTAAGTGAGTCCATACGGCTAGTGGGCGTATGCGGCCAAGAATTTTTGAGTGCATTTTTGTATTCCCTATTTGTATGTTCTCTCTGTAATTTCTTTAGTGATTATTATTGTATACTTTCTTATGTCGATACATGTTTATGATACCAGACAAGTTTTGTATGTGAGTTCACAAGACAAATTTATGTACAAGTTCACAATCCTCATGACATCGAGGAAATATTTGTGTATAAAAATCCATTGTATTTGGCATCGAGAAATCAATTGTGAGCATTTTCCAATATATCGCGTGTCACGAATACGATAAATAATGAAAAGCCCATACTCGAGATTCATCATTTTAGGGAGTTCTTAAGTGTCCACACGACTCAATAACTTGAAATAATTTAGTAATGATTAAACAAGATAAGATTTACCTAAAAAAAATTTGGGAGGAAAGAATATTGCGCTATCGGCTACCCCGATCCCCAAGGGCCCCATGCGGCATGGACCACCCTGCTAGGCTAGGGCTCCATGACTGACCAAGTTTGCCCATGCTGTGGTACATTATAAGATAAGTTTATGTTTACAAGAAAAGTTTATGATTATAAGACAAGTTTATATTTACAAGACCATTTTTGATTCACAAGTTTATGTTTATGCTTATAAGTTCAATTTTTGTTTGTGATAAGAAACAAGTTATGTTATTGTATGGTTAACTGTGCATTTAAGTTTACTAGACATGCGTACCCTTGGCCATCCGGGTTGACTGCAGTATCGTTGGTAGCAATATTCTTAGCAATGCATTTCTAGTAATTAGAGCTTGTGATAACCCTAGTTAGTTAATTATAGCAACCCGCAGGCATGTTTGGCCGTGAATTGGATGTTAATTTATTTGTATAACTCACTCTTCTAGTTTTATTTTCTCCCAACACATGGTTAGGGTACTAAGTTTTGCTCGGATGAAGGTCTGCAACCCCGGTCCTTGTTTGGTTTAAGGGTTATGGTCCCGATCCAGAGTAGTTTCTATGCTCTCTTGCCGCTTATCGTCTTACTTTTATTTCTATACTTATTATCAGTTCTTTCAGTATTATTCTTGAGACAAGTACGTTTGTACCGTACAAGTCTCGATCTGCATTTATTTCTTATTTGTCTCTTTTGCTTATGTTGTGATGTGTTTGGCCTATCACCCTAAGCTCCTTTGTGGTACTTATTGCTTGGGGTTCTGACCCCACTAGGTTTGTATGGCCAGGTTACCCCGAGGAGAACCAGGATCCATCGCTCCTCCAGCAAGATGTCTCGCATACGTAGGACAGCTGCCGAAGCTCGTGAGTGGGTTTCCTTCTTTCACCCCTCGTCTTGATTACTTCTTTTTTTGTAGTGTTTAGCAAGAAGAAGAGTTAGCTCCTTATATTTTTTTAGACTGCGGTCAACATGATATATATATATATTGTCACGCCCCAGTCTCAAAATACGTAGGACCCGGACACGTAAGCATGCCAGCCGTATGTACATGGCAACTCCAATATATGGATACCATGATACACACATACGCTGTAATATGAACAATAATTCATAAGTGGTATAACTAAAATCTCAAGTCACAGGGTATAGTCTAAATCTCATCCATAGAATCAAAAATAAATAAATGACCAGCAGTATAGTATATCATCTATATCGCTCCGAAGAACGTGGCAGCAGTATAAAGGAAGTGGGTGTCCCATACGCCTACTAGTCGTCCTCCCCACCCAATGATCTATGCATGTTGTATCCATAACACGCTTTAGCTACTACGTCGAGAAGGAGTGCAAGTATCGGCATCGTAACTCTGGCTCATGGTCTATCGTTAGAACAATAGCCCAACCTTACAACCAAACAAGGACAAGGATTGGACCTTCGTACTATAATAGTCTATGCTCCGACTACTAATAACTGCTAAGTGTTCTAACATGCATCACTATTAGCAGTTATACCCTATCCGTTGCATGACCTACACGTACAGGTGGCCAATCGCATACGCAAGTCCGTGCCCTACATGAGACTCACAACACGTGTAAGAAATGTGTCAAGGCCTGGGGAGTCATACCGATAACTCCACAACTTTAGGTGGATCTACTAGACACTAGGTCAGACACAAGTCCTAATGTCAACGCCTTCGTTGACTGCACCCGAGTCTCTCTCGGACGCGCACAATTATATAATCTAAAACAATAAACATGCAACTAAAATAATAACTGAATTTCAACAGTACAATAAGGTAAGGTATACTTGCCTGGCAAGAAAGCTGTGTAGTACCAATAATCTGCTCCTGAAGTTGCACAGATAATCCGATATCCTATATACATATAATATAATACAATACAATATCAGTCATTATACTAGCACATACACAACCATAAATATACTGGACTCGGGGGTACGCTAGGGGTGACACTGGCTAACTAACATGGTCAAATATACGTTAAATTACGCAGGTGTCATGTCTTCACGTGCTGTACATAATCAGACAATCAACTAACATGTGTCTAAGCTAGTACATTAATGTACGTAAGGCAGTCAATTTACAAGTTCTTAGGGTCAACATGGTCAAGGTAAATACGAAATAGTCCACAGTATCCTAGGGTCGTACAATATATATACATATATAGTCATAAGCATATAATTACTTATATAATACATCCATGTATATATATATATATATATATATATATATATATATATATATATATATATATATATATATATATATATATCACTTAAATTCTAATACACGTATGTGTACGCGTACAAGTCATTGGGTTTACCGACTCAGGGTCCGATATCAACTAACGATCATAAAGCAATACTCATATCCTAATAGCATATACACAAGCACACATAAAAAGGAGGAGAGGGATAGGTTTGAACCTCAGGGTACGTACACGGAAATGACGGCGACGACGATGAGGTTGATAACAATGACGATGATGCGGCTGACGACGATGGCGATGACGACGATTGGTGTTATGATGAGATGATAACTACGATGATGGCGATAATTACGACTACGGCAATGATGATGATGGTGATGCTCATGGTAAAGATGATGGTGATGAACATGATGGTGATTACATAATGGTGATAACGAGGATGATGATATGGGTGATGGTGATGGTGATGATGAGGATGGTGATGTGGGTGATGGTGATGATGAGGATAGTGATGTAGACGATGGTGATGACGAGGATGGTGATGTGGATGATGGTGATGACGAGAACGATGATGTGGATGAGATGATGGTAATGGTGATTATATGATGATGATGATGGAGAGATGATTATGATAGGTTGGTGATGCTGCTCACCGAAATCCGGCCAAGGGAAGTACGACAAGGAGGAGGATAGTGGAGGACAGGGATGAACGGTGATGGTGATGCAGCTCCGTCCAGGAGGAGGTTTCTGGCCGGGTATCGGTGGACAGGGAGACAGGGAGGAGTGGTGGTCGGGGTGTGGCTCTCAGATGAGAGAAGGAGAAGGAGAATGGCTCGGTGTTGGCTGGGAGCAGTGGCGGAAGGAAGGTGTCGGGGAAGATAAAATGTGGTGGTGGTTGTGCTGTCGGCTCCGGTTGAGAGGTGGAGGACAACGGTCTCGGGTGAGCGTGGTCGAGACGAGGAAGTCGACGGGGAGCAGTCTGTGCTCAGGCGGAGGGGGTTGCTCCGGCGTGGGCCGCTGTCGAGAGGGTGGATGGAGGTCAGGCGGCGGAGAAGGCCGGGGGAAAGGTCGTGTGATGGAGGAGAACGGGGAGGAGGGTCGGTTGGCCGGTCGTGCTCGGCTGAGGGTTCGTCCGGCGGGACTCCGGCGGGTGAAGGGGTCGGTTGAGGGAAAGAGATGAAGAAGGAGATGCTGCTGGTGTTCGTCCGACGAGTCGAGAGGGGCTTCGGTGGTGATGTCCAGGTCAGGCGGGGTTGCCACGGCGGCGCAGGCGGTCGGGGGTTGGCTCCAGCGAGGCTCCGGTCGGTCTACGCTAGGATGGGGAGGAGGAGGTGAATAGTAAGGGTGGAGGTCGGCTGGTGAAGTTAGGTTTATAGGAAAAAGAAAAAAAAAGTAAAAGAAGGGATATTTATATGCACATGTAAGGGGCTTGGGTTTGACCTAGAAAAGTTTGACTTGGTCAACATTCTCTTGGGGTTGGGCCTTGGGCTCACATGGAGATGTTTGGAGGGCTATAATTACATGGTATAAGATACAAGGCTAGGGTTAAATGAGGGGCGATGTTGCGCGTTTGCACATTTCGAAAATTATGGAGAAAATTTGTATGAAGGGGAAAATAGGTTTCTTTATGTATTGTCCAATGGTGTGGACACCTCAATGCACTTTTGCATACAAGTGCCCGACAATTAGAAAATTGCACAAAGATAGAAATTAGATTAAATTAATTAAAATTAATGCGCAGGGTGTTCTATAATTAATTAGAAGTACCTGGGAATAAAATTAGGTGGAACACAAGTGTCATGGACGTAGAGGGCTCAGAGTAGAATATTTTCATAATTTGGGTTGCACGAAATGGGTCAAGATTGTGTCTCCAATACAAAGCCGTATTTATTTAGACTTAAATACAAACGTTTGTGACGAATATTGTGTGACTAAAATTTAGCACGAGATAGATAATTTTAAGTTACACAAAGGTCAGAATAGAAGACGGTCATGTCTAGGGCAAGGGTGTAAAATTTTTAGGAAGGCAGTGGCTAGTGTAGTGCTCAAATTATTGGTGCAACGGTAATGTGTGCTAAGTGATATAATTATTGTAAAATTAAATAAAATATCATGTCCTATTTCCAATTGGATACAAACTAGTCCTAGTTTCTCTATCTATGCCAAGTAGGCCTAATTTTGGGTGAGGGGATTTACAATCTACCCAACTTAAGACAATTTCATCCTCAAAATTAAAATAAGGCATAATTGTTAATCCTTCACATACATAAGGCAAGTCAATCGCAATCCCTTTGTGATAATTAAAATTCTAATCAAATCCTTCGTAATCACTTTAAAATTTAGATAGTCACTGTTCAATTCAAGATTCAACCTATCGTAGTCTCTTCTCACTTTTTTAAATCATCAACATCCAACTTTAAATTAAATCCATATAATATCTTCAAGAATTAAATAACGTATATAAATTTTATACCACTATTTCCAACTATCATAATCTCCTTTATAAATAATTCTAATAAAATATTCCTCCTATTTTTCAACTTGGAAATTCTGTACTCTTCAAATTTTAAATTCAATTTACATCCTCAATATTTCACATAGGTGATCCAACAATCAAAATTTAAGTCTTAATTCAAATCATCAAATTTGGAATTCAATCCGTCGGTGTTCATGTTTAGAGTTCTATTTATTTCCCTCAAGGTTTAAATCGATGAATCAACCTTTAATATTCCAAATTTAAATCATGTGCCCAAGTATAATTATTTGGTCCGCAATATCAAGATATCAATTTTCATTAAATCCTCGTTATCTTAATCATTTTTCTAAAATTCTCCACATTTAAAATGACTTAATCTCACAATCTAATCTTACTTGATCACAATCTAAAAGAAATCTCTCTCAAGTTGTCAATGCAACTTCTACCCAACTTAGAATTTACCCATCTGTCACATAAGGCTCTTATATTTAAGAAAACTTATTCCTCAATTTTACTTAATCATGTTACTCAATCCGCAAAAATTTTAACACCAAATGTATCATATATGATATACCCTTAATCAGTTATAAAAGATAGTCATCTAGTAATGTGATTGGCCTATGGGGTATATCTAGTACTCTCTGTATATCAAACTTGTACTAAGCACGAGGTTTCGTCTTTCTGAAATAAGCGAAGACAGAAAAAAATAATAAAGAGTTCAAGGGGGAGGTAATAGAATACATGTATGGGGATCAAGGCATTTAGAGAATTCAAAGGGAATTGTCGAGGCAGTTGTGGATTATAATCCTATTTGGTAATTTCTATTCACATGCTCGTATCAGTATAGTTATGTAACTGATAATATATGCTTAGACATATCTAGAGGGCAAGTACATTCGTCTACTAATCACTATATATCTCAATCCACGTAAAGTAGTTATGCGAAGGACGAACCAAGCGCACTATGGTTGATCAGACCGTAATACACTGATTCTAAAATATATTAGTGTATGCATCCAATAATACATATGTCGTGAACAAGCTTGATAAAAGAATAAGCTCGCAAAACTAGGCTATAATAGCGATATTAGTCAAGGTAGTACATAAAATATAAATACGCTGGATCATGATGAAAGAAGGTACATAGTAATTCAAGTTCATAAAAAGATAAGACTCTACAGTCTCTACTGTTGTCATACTAACTCCTTGTCTAAGTTGCTAGTCAAAAAAATTAGGGGCATGGACCTCTAAGTTCTACAGTCTGAATAAACACTATCATTTTATGCTAGTATACAGTTAATGTCATTCAGTTACACTTCATTAAAAGGATTATGTGATACTAGGTTATGAGGCATACTACCCAACTTAAAATAATAAACTAATACTGTAACTATCTTGGGGGGATCCTACAAAATAATATTGTTCTTGTAGATAAAGTAGAACTATTGTTAGGGCATACGAGGGAAATATCTTGGTACTGATTAGGGTATCCTATTACGTTATATAGGTAATGACCATCTTAAGTCTTAGTCATAGTGCTTATAGAACAAGTGTCAGTAGTATGAATGAAAAAGTTACTGGCCTTCAAGGGGGAAAAGGATATAACTCGTATCGAGGTGGGGGTACAAATTACGTGATTCAAAACTAAAGGATAATCATCAAGTCATAATCTATAAGAATAACTCAAAACTATCATACTCTAACTACCAAGCACAAAATTTTCAGAATTTAAGTTTAGCAAACTATAATCCTACCACACTATATATCCTAACATAGAATAAAATTACTTGGCCTTCAATCATAAGAGTTATGTGGCATGAGTTAAAAGATGAAAAGAAGAACATAATTTAGTCATCGTATAATTAGCGAACGTTAAGGCTGCAGAGGAACAAGATATGAAATTACAATAGAGGGACTCTAGATAATATCATGGTTTCCTAAGGGGAAGGTGGTATGCTAATATCTGTGTTTGAAGTATGATCGAGAAAAATATTATATTCGTTCCTCTTGGATTCCTAAGGTACTGCCTGCTAGTATCAGGTCAAGAACCGAAATTCATAGTTCTATAATACTATCTCACTATAAAAGGTAAGTTTTGGTCCTAATATTCAACCTTGGATTTCTATTGGTCCCTCAATGCTACGGTCAAACAATATGATTAAATTTATAACTCACTCTAGTTGTGTCTATACTACTCTCAAGTCATCCCTAATTATCAAGGGATAATGGTCAATCATTCTACAGGTAAGGGTTATTAGGGTTCATTAGGTAGTCTAAACTTAATGATGTGTCAATGCCCTAGTTGTATTCTTAATAGGAATGTTACCCTAATTATCATCCTATCAACTGGGATTCCTATATTCTAGCAGGGGCTATACTCAAGGAACTATTAGACAAGCACATGAATCAAGCAGTATATAATTATTTAAATAGAAAAGACTGGAAGGAAGATAAGTCATAGTCAATTGTGGATGAGATCCTATACTCTAATCCAAGGTGTAGGCTTGCTCGGTACAGTAACGTAACCAAGATAATATGCTATCGACCTGCATAGGCACCACTAAAAACATATCATACCCCAGTCCCAAAATACGTAGGACCAGGACACGTAAGCATGCCAGCCGTATGTACATGGAAACTCCAATATATGGATACCATGATACACACGTACGCTGTAATATGAACAATAACTCATAAGTGGTATAACTAAAATCTCAAGTCACGGGGTATAATCTAAATCTCATCCATAGAATCAAATATAAATAAATGACCTACATCTATGAAACTAGATCTCAATGTAAAATATCTAAAGATGACGATCGGATAGAAACAAATCCACTACCGAATTAGAATATAAAATAAACAAGAAAAATATAATATAAGTACAATAACTATCAACCACTGAGACTCGAAGAGAATACCTCCTTGGAATATAAGTAACAAGTCCGGATCTGCGCTCCTGTGAATCCTCATGAACATCTACACCTGGAAAGGGACCAGGTCCTCAGAGGGACATAACAAGATACATAGAAGCATGCCATAAAGTAAATACTGAATAAATAAAGGGGT
Organism: Iris macrosiphon; assembly: GCA_036927795.1. Classification (NCBI taxonomy): domain Eukaryota; kingdom Viridiplantae; phylum Streptophyta; class Magnoliopsida; order Asparagales; family Iridaceae; genus Iris; species Iris macrosiphon. The sequence continues at coordinate 177,315,494 of JAYESA010000007.1, read as the reverse complement.
GCGCTAACCATCTAAGTGAATGCAATTTGAGGATAACTTAGTACGTATGGGAAGTATAGGCTAGACATATGCTGACATAATTCACCAATCGTGACAACTGGCTAGTATATACCACATATGCCCCCATACAAGGGCGCTCTGTAATATAATAACATCCAGCTCCGAAGAGCTTGGCAGCAGTATAGTATATCGTCCATATCGCTCCGAAGAACGTGGCAGCAGTATAGTATATCGTCTATATCACTCCGAAGAATGTGGCAGCAGTATAGTATATCGTCCATATCGCTCCGAAGAACATGGCAGCAGTATAAAGGAAGTGAGTGTCCCATACGCCTACTAGTCGTCCTCCCCGCCCAATGATCTATGCATGTTGTATCCACAACACGCTTTAGCTACTACGTCGAGACAGAGTGCAAGTTTTATTTATAGATGATCCAAGCTATAATGATGTTACAACAACAACAACAACAACAACAACTCCCGCTTCAGCAATAAGTTGTCCAACTCTGCCAGTAGTTTCAGCAAGGACAAGAATAGACCAATATTACTATTTGCAAGGGAGTTAGAGTAGCACTCGAGAACACATAATATTATAGGCAGCAAAGTCAAGTAGAATGATGTTGCAGCAAAGTCAAGTATTGTGTACCAAGCACACATCAGATTATACGCAGCGAAGCTCTCGATAGGGTCCAAATAAAATTACCACAAAGGAGAATGCCGCAAAGGCGATACAACACTCTTGCTCTTTCTCTTACCCACAAAGATACTTACCATTCATACATCATGTCTCGTATATCCAAGCAGTGCCACTACACCTGCATACCTGAAATAATGCCCAAAAATGTGGGACAGTACACAGTTGTACTGGTGAGAGGAATAACCTACTCGTCTAAATGGACACTAAGTAGATAGTGAATGCAAACAGTTATATGGTGATCTTTCTACTTGAATCCTAGATTTATTTTATGGCAAAGGTATGACATGTTAAGAAAAACTATAAAGTAGGTTAAACATGCAAGCATTCAACTCAAGTCTATATACAAGCAGATATATCCAACTCAAAAGGAAACTAGCATGCAAACCATCCTACTCAAACCCAAGCAATGAGGAAACCTATCGAACCACAATCCAAGCCTCAATATCCATCCCACAATCCAAGCCTTATTAATCCAATCATCGATATGCACACTCTTGCCGAGGCAAGGTGGTCGTCGCCTACACGAAAAGTACAAACCAAAGCAAAGCAAACCAACTCTTATCTATATGAAGTCAATGGCCAAACCATAAAGGACTAATCAACGGCAGTTATACCCGATCCAGCGCTGAGTAGCTAGCCCACCTGGTCGTATCGAACTATCGATACCGTACCCAAGGCACGTTACCATTTGTCTCCTCCATGGCCGAACGGTCCTGGTGCCCCAGATCATATCCCGTTCGAGAAAATCAAACCCTGGGCGCAACAAGTTGTCCGTGACCGATGCAAACTCCAATTTGGTATGACGAAAGAATTGAGCATTCTCGCCCCACCAAATGATCCTAGCCTCATTTCAACCAACTATCCATAACCATTCTCTAACTTATATCCCAAGACACCATCTCAAGTTATCCCCATAGGCACTATATCGCTTCTCGATACAATGCTCCAATTGGTACAACAACCGTCGCTCTAAAAACTCCGTGGCACAATGTCCCAATAGTGGCACAATGCCCTCACCGATGCATTTGTCCAATTTTGAACCACAATTGCACGCTTTGTATGACAAAGCACCCAACTGATACTCGTGCACGGACGCACGCTCGCTCGCCCGCCCGAAGTGCCTCGATGTTCCAACCAAGATAATCCACTCAAGCTCCAACTATCTACTCAAGCTACAACTGTCCAACGCAAAACCAACTCAAGCCATAAATCATATCCAACCAAATGACGCACACTCTATGCATGCCACAGTGCAGTATTTTCCAAGTTCCAGTCCCAAGTGTATAAGCCTTTACGTGTGTTTTATATTATTAGGCATGAAGGAGTAGAGGAGAAGGGACATAGTCCACTTACCAAGTCTGATTTCGTTAAGCACCCTGCCTTGCCGATACAGCCGATCCCTTGAACCCGTGGTCCGATGCAAAGCACGATCTACTCAATTGGTACGACCGTATGAGCAAGCCATGCTTTACAAATCATCCGACCGATCGAACTAAGAAAGACGATATTATCGCTCCAATCCAGCTACCTCATTACTTCTTTGAATGAACACCTGATTTCCATCGAGCTTCGCTTGCGATCTGCACATGAAACCAACTTAAATCAATACTTGTTCCCAAATCCAATAAATCAAAATATAACCAGCTATTGTCTTATCCAATCTGACTTAGCGTAATGCACCATACGGTTGTGGGGCATTACAGATAGAGGTCATAATCTTGTGTGTTACAATATGATATATAAGGTTACATGGGAGGAGAGAGTATACAAAATGCTATGGGTTGATTTCTATAAAGTTTTTCTTAGTCTCTGTGGCAGAGCTTTAGTATTCTACTAGATTGCTTTAGGTTCCATGATACAGAGCCTTTAGTGTTTTACTAGATTGCTTTAGGTTCCCCCACACGGAGTCTTTAGTATTTTACTAGTTTGTAAAAATATCTATTGAGATCTTTCGTATTTCTATCCTGGAGTACGAGTGATGCTCTCATGTGCATATCACTTAGATGGTTACAGTAACTTACCCTTGAGTATTTGTACTGTTATACTATTTACTTCTGTCACATTATTTTTTACCTTGTTATGTCCCTTTGAGGACCTGGTTCCTTATCAGTTTTGCAGCATAGACGGTCGTGGAGTTTTTGGAGCTGTTGAGACGTATCGGCTTGTTATGCAAGCATTGGAACTAGGTACTTGTATCATTTCTTCCATAATTATATTTACTTATTCTCGTTGTTTACTCTCTGCTACTATAGCCTAGTTTTGCAGACTAATGTTATTCCTTTCGAGTCTATTCGGACAAGTATTATTTGTGGTGCACACCATGATACATATTGTCCTTTCTTTTATTCATTTCCTTGTGGATTAAGATTTAGAGATTTATTATATTATTTAGATAGTACAACCTATACATATTTATAGCAGGGCGATCCCCATATTATTTTTGTACCTTGATACGTATCTAGCATGTTTATGTACTCATAGTCCTACATATTTGGGACTGGGATATGACAGGAACCTTCTTATTAGGGACGACGGAGGTTCACCATCAAAGGTTCAGAGATCTTTATAGCAGGGCGATCACCCTTCGATGGGCGATTCGGCTTTTCTTTGTGGGATGTTTTAAGGGTATTAATCACAAGAGGCTCTATGAATTTCTTGCTAATCTTGACAACTAAAGGGGCTAGATTGTTGGTGACACATCCTTTCACCCGAATTCTCAAAGGTTTGCCAAAAGTTGAATCTACATCGGCTTTATCATAGGTGTCAATATCCCCTTCCTCTAGTGCATTCATTTATATAGCACCGAGTTGGAGTAGTAGGATTCAACACCTTTGAATGAGTTGACATCAACAAACTCGGTTCAGATGATTCCTTCACTATCAACGTACTTCAGACAATGATAAAGAGTTAATGGTAAAATCATGTATTCATGTATCCAAGCGTGCCCTAGCAAGACGTTGTTGGATACGTCTATGTCAGTGACATAGCAAGTGACCTCAGTTCTTAGATCACCTATCTGAAACTTTAGACGGATCTTGCCTAAATGGTAGCTTTCTTCTGCATTAAAGCCGCTGATGGTTGTATTGGTGGCAGACAGCCGGTGCATCAGGATTCCCAGAGTTTGGAACAAACTTCGAGGAATAATGCTGAGTGATGAGCCCGGGTCGATATGCATTCGATCTACCTTGATGGCACCAATATATCATGTATAGTACAGAGTTCTATCGTACCGGTTGTTCTTCAATAACATGTCATGCTGGGAGAATGTTATATTAGGAGTTCTCGACATCGCACAAATAATACTCGGGAGAAATTTGGATAAACTTTTGTATTGATTTGAAATTGACAAATAATACAAAAGAATCTCTAATATAGAAGAATCTAAGTATAAAAAAGATAATCTAGGCAAGTGTGACGGTGGAAATAGAGCACTATAGCAGCTCCTTTACTCCGTTGATGATTCGAGACCAAGGAGGTTGACGAGGCTTCGGGCGACGCTTCTGTCTTCTTCTCCTCCTCTCTATTTTTTGTTTGGCGGCGATATTCTGGTCTTGATTATGGTCTCTTTTACATATAGGAAATGCCCACTATTTATAGCCTTCAGAAAGCTTTATTTAGGTGCATACGTGCTCGGATTGCATGGCGGTGCATGTTCTCCTGCAAGCGCATGCTGTGTTAAGGCTACCACGTATCTAGTCGAGATCTGGGATTGTTGATACCCATAATACTTGTGACACGTGTAATGCCCTAATTTTTATGATTGTACCTTGGGAACACTGCCACTTGGCACATGGAGATTACTGAGGGAGAGTAGTGGAACTTGGAAACACTAGAAAAGTAGTGGCATATGGCACTGCTGGCACGTGGAATACTGGAGAAGTAGTGGTGCATGGCACTGCTGGCACATGGGAACACTACTCATTAAGCGATTTGGCGCATGGCTTTAGATCGATTAGTGCATGTATCTTGATCACTGCAGCGCATAGTAGAGATTTTTTATGCTTCTACAAGACCTCATTCAAAGTTTCTAAACTTAAACTTTGTATGTTTTAAGTTTGGAATACTTTAAACAGAAGCATGGAGAAGATATGCACATAGGGTTGCTACAGCGCATGTATTACATATTTATGCTTGGCACATCTAGGCCTTACTGCTGACAGGGTATCAAGTCAGCGTATTGACTGGTTATACCCTAGGCAGAGATTTATCAATTAAATGTCAGGTTCATCCCGCGGTTTAGGGGCCTAAAAATTCGTGCCATTAATGGCTTTCTTGCTATAAATAGAGGACTAGGGGAGAGAAAGAAAGAATATTGCTTCCCTTCTCCACCTGATGTCTCTTCAACGACCGAGGGTGGGAAGATCGGTCGAGCAGTTCGTCGATCCCCTTCCTCTGATGGTCGATTACCCAATTGCCGTTGGTGGAGGTAAGGATCAAAAACTCGTGCGTTCCATTCTCGAGTTACTTGGATACTTCAGTAATGTCTGTTTGTATGGGCAAAAAATTGTACGTTTATGCGCATGCACTTTTCTCGTCTTGACGTGCATGGGTGAGTTGTCTTCGGACACTTATATGAGGCATGCGCTAAGAAATTATCCGCGACCACGCTGCATGAGTGCATTCACCTCTGCACGGTGGCGGTCATATACGTATATACTAGACTTGGCGCCCGTGCGATCTCCCCTGAGCTTATATATGGCTAGGTTTCCATAGCACATGCTTTACAGATGCACGCCTCCTAATCTTTATCTTCTTTTGTACATATTTTTACTCTTCGTGTGCTCATCTTACAGGGGCTGCCTTGGATTTCTCAAGTCCTGATGGAGCATAGAAGGATATCATAGTTGTCATTGTTCGTGATGAACAAACACATTACCCTAAGGATTGTCTGCGATCTTCCATCCTAGCTCACTGTAGCTATTCCCCGTATACGGCCAGGACGTGATGGCTGGATCTCGGGTCGAATCCTGGCAGCTAGTGTACGTGGAAGAGATGGGGCTAGTTATCCCAACCGGGATTTCTAGTTACGTCCTTTCATATGGCAGAGTTGGGCTCTTGAATCTGTGTTGCAAGCTCCCTTGTTATCCATCGGTATGGATTCTTTTCTTGCACTAAGGAGTTTTATGGAAGTGATGACCTTGAATGTGTGAGCTGTCGGCTTTACACGTGTTGGTACTAAAAACATCACAAAGGGGTCTCCTTCTTTTTAAATGTACCCATGATCATGAATATTAATAAAAAATCCTTAATTGTAATAGACTTCCATATGTACTCATGATCTTGAATATTAATAAAAATCCTTCATTATAATGGACTTCTATATGTACTCATGATCTTGAATATTAATAAAAAGTTTGCCTTATTTCCTGTTTAGAACTTTTTTTGCTGCTGTGGTCATCGTGTCTATGAGTATTGTACCAGAGGTAATATGGACGTAGCATAATATCATAACGGAGATAACACGAAGCCCTATCAGATTTAGTATAAAGGTGATAGGTTAGAGTAGTTCCATTAAGGATGTAGAGATACTTTGGTATGGAACCGATAGTCAAGCAAGTTTGTTTGTTGCTGAGTACGACCATGATGATGTACTTTGTGGAGAGAAAGGAAAATGAGTCAGAGGTAATATAGACATGACTACTTTCTTTTATTTTTTTACTGGATAATATAGGTAGCTCATAGTTCAGAGGTGATGTGGAAGTAAACTATTTGCTTTGGAGAAGTTTTGTGGAGATAAAAACAAAAGGGACAAGTCAGAGGTAATATGGACGTGACTGCCTTCTTTTGATGGGAAGAACGGCTTATAGTTCAGAGAAAATGTGGACATGAACCATTTGCTTTAGAGAAGTTTTATGATCTGTTACCCATTGTGTACTCGGGACTCCCGAATACTGATAACAGATTTGTCCGCATGCTACGGACGGAAATAATTTGCTGGGGAAGAAACCAAGTGTGAACATTACACTTTTATGTCCCCCTGCTAGGGATAGAAATGACACACAATATTCTTTTTTTTCTTTTCTTCCTAACTGAGGCATAGTATTTCTTTAGGAACTTGTCTTTGATTGGCATCATGAGCAAGTCACCATTGAGTTTAGCGAGCCTGTATGCGCCGCTGGAGTAGACCGTCCCCACTGTAAAGGGACCCTCCCACTTTGGTTGGAATTTTTCTGCCTTCTTGTGGGCCATGATCATCGGTCTTCTCACGGTTAGGACGAGATCGCCGACCTAGAATGTCCTTTCCATTACCTTTTTGTTAAAGGCCCCAGAGAGTCGTGCTTGATATAGCTCAATGCGCTATTGGGCCAAGTGATATTTTTTCTCAAGTGCCTCCAACTCTTGTAGACATAGACGATGGTTTTTTTTGGCCGTTAGCTGGTTGCTAAGGTTCACAATGGGAGAAGGAATTTGGGTCTCCAAAGGAAGTACTGCTTCACTTCCGTAAACCAAGAAGAATGGCGTACTGCCAGTCGGGGTTCGGACCATTGTGCGATAGGCCCCTAAAAATTCACCCAGCTTCTCATTCCAATCACGTTTGTTTGTCAAGACAAAATTTTTGAGGAGCTTGATGATGGTCTTGTTGAATTCTTTGACTAATTCATTCGCTGCTGGATTGTAGCCGGTTGAAGCTATGTTTTGGATTCGATTTTTATCACAAAACAGTAAGACAACGTGGCTGACAAACTTTGGGCCATTGTCATGAATGATCCTTTGAGGTAAGCCAAATTGGTAGATGACGTGATGATTAAGGAAACTAATCATGTTGGATGTTTTTACCTCAGCGAGTGGAATAGCTTTCGCCCATTTGGAGAAGTAGTTTGTGATAGTCAAGATGAACTGGTGGCCCTTAGACGAGGGTGGACTGATTGGTCCTATGATGTCCATACCCCAGGCTTCGAATGGCCAAGACGCAACGGTCGGGTGTAGAAACTCCAAGGGTTGGTGAATAAAGTCGGCATAGATTTGAAATATCATGTACTTCTTTGTATAATTAACGACATCCGCTACCATCGTTGGCTAATAATATCCCATGCGTTGGAGGCGATCTTGAAGCTTAGATCCGGGTTGGTGAGCACCACAAACACCGTCATGAGCTTCGTGGAAAGCTTGCTTTGCTTCTGCGTCTGATAGGCATCATAGCAGGAGTCCATCATAGGAACGATGGTACAGCAACTTAATGGTTATATTATAGTAGAACCAGAGGGAGCGTCTCCTAACAAAAATGACCTCCTTGGGGTCGTCTGAAAGGATTTCATAAAAATTATAGTCAATAAATGAAAGTCTCCAATCTTTTACATTGGCATCTATTTTCATAGAGTGGCTTAGACTTAAGCATAAGTTGTTCCTTGGGCCTACCAGCTCTTGACCCACTACTGTGATCAATAGGTAGGTTATGATTGAAGTTGCTAAAGAAGCAGCAAGGCCGACGAGTGGATCCGCCTCGATATTTTGCAGTCGTGGTACATATTCTATGAAAAACTCTATAAAAGTAGAAATTATGTCGATGGTCGCCTAGTGGTAAGGAGGTAGATCCTCGTGGTGAACCTCGTACTCGCCACGAACTTGATTGACTATTAGTTTGGAGTTGCCATAGGCTTCGAGGAAGTCAACCTCAAATTATTTAGCTAGCTGGAGCCCGATGATAAGAGCGTTGTACTCTGCCATATTGTTATAACACGGCTCCGTAAGCGAGTATGCACAATGGATGACTAGGTCATCGGGAGAGATTACTATTATCCCTACTCCGGCGATGATATTTTCTTTGGGTCCTGTTCTGGAAGAACCGTCGAAGAACATTCGCCAAACTGATCCCCATATCGTGATGGTGTTAGAATCTAATACCTCGTCGGGAATTTCATCACAGAGATTCGAAGTCTCCGGTACTGGATGAGCTGCTAGAAAATCGGCCAACGCTTGGCCCTTGACAGCCTTTTACGGGATGAATATCATGTCGTAGGGTATCACGCCCCAGTCCCAAAATACGTAGGACTAGGACACGTAAGCATGCCAGCCGCATGGATATGGCAACTCCAATATATGGAAACCAAAATCCACACGTACGCTTTAATATGAATTTCAAATCCATAAGTGGTATAAATCTATCACAAGTCACAGGGTATAATCTAAATCTCATCCACAAAAAATCAAATATAAATAATTAACCAGTATTTATAAAACTAGATCTCAATAAGAAGTATCTAAGAATGATAGTTGGGTAAAAATAAATCCACTACCAACTCGAATATAAGAGCAAATATAATATAAGTACAACACAACAAACACCATAAAAGAATACCAGCTAACAACCATGGGCTCGAAGAGAAGACATCCTTGAAACATAGGTAACCATCCGAACCTGCGCTCCTGCGAATACTCAAGAACAGATACACCTGGAAGGGGCCAGGTCCTCAGAGGGACATAACAAGATACATAAAAGCATGCCAATAAAGTACTGAAATAAATATCCAATGGGTCGTCTAACCGTCTAAAGTGAATGCAGTTTAAGAACAACTTTCCCAACGCGTGGGCTATCTGGCTAAAATAGGATTGGCATGGTTCTCTTGGAGATCCAGGGGCCTACAAAGGCACGTCGTCTTTTGAACGGCGGAGGCCCGCCTGATAATATATAATATATAGTAGTCATCATGACCGCGCATCTCCGGCGGAGCGTACGGATTACACAAGGAAAGTGCAACGGAGCCCACAAGCCTTACTTGTTGTTCTTCCCACCCCATGCTCTAAGCATGTCACATCCATGAAACGATAATACCTCTAATAACTACCAAGTCTACTAGCATGCAAAGTTTCTAACAGCGATTATTTCTAACGCACGGCCCACACGTACAGGAGGCCAAACCCTACACGCAAATTCGTGATCTACATGAGACTCATAACTCGTGTAACAACTATGTCACGGCTAATGAACCTAATGTTGCTACATGATAATGGGGTAGTCTCATAAACAAGGTCAATGCAAATACATAAATAAAAATATATCGCGACGACACCGTCGCGCGCATTTTATATAACAGTTAAAATATATGAACTAAAGACAGAAAATAAAGATGCATGCAATATATAGAATATGAATAACAGTACAATGGCAAGGTATACTTGCCTGGCAAGAAGCTGTAAAATATAACGTCCAGATGTCCAACACACAGGACCAGAAGCTATGGCCTCAGAACAAATGTCTCCGGATGCTGAAATGGATATCACCAATATTCCCAGAATAAGAAATATAGCTAGAAAGCACTTCCCTTTCGTCCAATTTGGACACAGGGGTAAAACGGTAATTTCGGGTAAAAGTGGGGTCCACGTGGGGCCCACTTTGTACCGAAAAGCGTGCCAAGAGTAACAGTCTCTAAATAGGACAAATTATAGGTTAAACAAAATCTAAATGTCAATACGAACCCAATGGTATGTCCAAATATGGATTCCGATGGGCCGAACACAATTTTGCCCAAAAAGTCAACCGTAGGGCCCGCCAATTGGCGACTTGGTCAACCGTCTCAGAATTGCGTGAAAATTGGATCACAGGACCAGCGCGTTACCATGAGTCCAGTGGCATAAGTTTCGTTACAATCTGACGAGCATGCACAAAATGTGTGCGACTTTTGCAAAATTTGTGACATAGGGTGTGTCCGCGGATATGGGATAATTCCGGTGCGCACACGCATCCGAATCAGTTTTTACGAATTTTTACGTGTCCGGTTACGCTGCACGCACCGTTCGGTACACTTGGTACACGGTGGGGCGGTCCCGTTTGGAGGGGCGCGCTCTGTTTCACAACTTTTGGAAATCTAAAAAAGTGTGTTCGCAGGGTTTTCCAACGAATTTAATTCTATCTATAGCAGTTAATAATCTAGGATATTTAACAGAAATTAAACTAGGTCAAGTGGTCTACACATACCAAAAAGAATCATCGAATTCGGATCTCTGTGGTGGGAGATATTTACTCGGAACCATGGGTGATCACCGCAGTTTTCTACGATCCCAGAATTCGGTCTATTTTCGCCAACTTTGGCTCTATTTTCGTCTATGGGTACGCGTTGTTCGAGGTCTACTATTACACAGATATGGAAGAGGGTTAAGGGGTGAGGATACCGGGGAATACGGGGTGGCGTTTGATTGAGCGAGTCGACGGAAAATAACTCTGGAACATAGGTACCTCGCAGTGGAATCTGCAGTGTGCGGGGTCGCGGTCGTCGGAATTTGTTTGGACGGCCTGGCGGGGTTCTCCGGCTGGGGTTGCGTCGCTCTCTAGGTCTAGATGGAAAGAGGAAGGGTTTGGATGATTTAGGTTTAGGGTTTTAGATGAATAGAATTATATATAAATATAAGTGGGGAGAGAGGAGGCGGGTTCCGCTCACATATGCGGGTCTGTTGGTTGCAAAGGTGTAGAATTTGCTAAAGGGGGGCGTTCACATTTTGCTAAGGGGTTGCATGGAAAGTTTGCTAGGAAGGCTGGTGCTTAGTTGCTGCTGATAGTAATGGTTTGGTTGGTGCTTAGTAAGTAATGGATTTTTTTTTCTTTCTTTTTTTTAACTCTTATTTTTCCAATTATATATATATATATATATATATATATATATATATATATATATATATATATATATATATATATATATACTCATAGAAAAATTCTAGATTTATATTAATGCTCATCATTAAGCTAGCAACTGCTCAAGGGGTCTCCTACATGAAATAAATTTTGAAAAATTTCTGATGGTCCCATAAATCCTCTACGTACCCCAACACCTAAAATAAAAATTATTAAAAATCTACTTCTCCTAATTAGCCACTAATAACTATAATTAAATTAATAATTAATAGTTAAAAAGGGTATATACGATTTTTAGGAATAAAGGTTTTATATTCTACCCAACTTATAAAAATTTCGTCCGCAAAATTAAAATTAAGTCACGATAGAATGTCAAGGATGGTATAAGATTTGCATTGTTTAAAATACATGGCCAGGTTTAAAGGGGTGGGCGATGTTGCGTGTCACACATCCCAAAAAATTATGGGAAAATCCACATGAGCGAAAAATAGGTTTCTTCATATGTCATGTCCAATGGTGTGGACACCTAAATGTTCTTTTGCATAAAAGTGCCCAACAATTAGAAAATTGCACAAAAATGAGAATTAAATGATGGGCACATCTAGGATAAGGGTATAGAATTTGTAGGAAGCCAGTGACTAGTGAAGTGCTCCAATTATCGAAACAATGGTAAGGTGCGCTAAGTGATACCATGTTGTAAAACTAAATAAAAAATACCGTTTTCTATTTCTAAGTGGATTCGAGCTAGCCTCAGTCTCACTATCTAAGCCAAGTAGGTCTAATTCTTGGGTGAGAGGGTTTCACAATCCAGCCAACTTAAAACAATCTCGTCCTCAAAATTAAAATAAGGCATAATTTATTAATCCTTCATATACATAAGGCAAGTCAATCGCAATCTCCTTGCGATAATTAAAATCCTAATCATATCCATCGCAATCATTTCAAGGTTAATATGATCATTGTTCCAATCAAAATTCAACCTATGGTTATCTCTTCTACTTTTTCAAATTATCCACATCTAAATTTAAATTAAATCCTTATAACATCTTCAAGATTTAAATACGCATATAAATTTTACCTCATGATCTCCAACTATCATAATCTCCTCTAGAAAGTAATTCGAGTCCAATATTATTCCTATTTTTACTTATAAATTTTTGTATTCTTCAATTTTTTAAATTCTATTCACATCCTCAATATTTTAAATAGGTAGTCCAACTATCAAATTTTAATTCTTAATTTAAATTATCAAATTGAAAAATAAAATATTTAAATGCAGTCCACCAATGTTCAAGTTTAAAATTCTATATTTATCCTCCAAATTCAAATTGATAATTTTACCTTCAATATTCAAAAATTTAAATCATGTACTTAAGGTATAAATATTGGGTCCCCAATATCAAGATTTTAAAATTCATTAATCCTCATAATCTTAGTCATTCTTCTAAAATTCTCAAAATTAAAATGGCTTGAACCTCTCCTAATCTAATCTTACTCAATCACAATCTAAAAAAAATTTCCTCTGGAGTTGACAATACACTGCTACCCAACTTAGAATTTAAACATCTATCATATAAGGCTATACATCTTAGATAGCTATGCCCCAAATTATTTAATCATGTTATTGAATCCTCAAACATATCATCTATGATATTCCCTTAATCATTTATAAAAGATATTCACCAAACAATACGATTGGCCTGTGGGGTATATCTAGTACTATCTGTATAACAACTTATACCAAGCACGAGTGTTCGTCTTCCCAAAATAGAGGGAGACGGAAAACAATAATGAAGAGTTCGAGGGGGAGGTAATAGAATGCAAGTATGGGGATCAAGGCGCTTTAAAGAATTCAATTGGGAATTTGTCAAGGCAGTTGTGGATTAAAATTCTATTTTGGTAATCCCTATTCACATACTCGTATCAGTACAGTTATGTAACGGATACGATGTGCTCAGACATATCTAGAGGGCAAGTACATTCGTCTACTAATCACTATATATCTCAATCCACGTAAAATAGTTATGTGAAGGGTGAACCGAGCGTACTATAGTTGATCAGACCGTAGTACACCGATTCTGAAATGTAATAGTGTACGCGTCCAATAATACATATGTCATGAACAAGCTTGATAAAAGAATGAGCTTGTGTAAAAACCCCTTCCTAGAAAATCGTATATACCCTTTATTTATTAATTATTAATTTAAATTGTAGTAATTAGGTCTAAATAGGAGAAATAGATTTTTAATAATTTTTATTTTAGGTGTTCGGGCACTTAGAGGACTTATGGGACCATCAAAAAAATTTCATAATTTATTCCATGTAGGAGACCCCTTGAGCAGTTGCTAGCCTAATGGTGTGCATTATTCTAATCCATGAATTTTCTTATGAGTATATATATAATATATATGTATACACAAATATATATATATGTATATATATATATTTAGAAAGAAAAAGGAAAGAAAGAAAAAGAAATAATTAAATAAGAATTTAATAATAATAATAATAATAATAATAACATAACTCAAACCATTCCTTAGTAATTTGCTATTTCCAGACCTTCAGCAAACTTGTTGTGACCGCCCCTTCAACTTAGCAAATTTGCTAAGACCCGCACACTTCAACCCTTCAGCCCCTTTAGTGATTTGCATAACTTACAGACCCGACGCCCCCCTTTGGCCAAAACCGAACCACCTTATTCCCTTTCTCTCTCCCTATTAAATATATATATATATATATATATATATATATATATATATATATATATATCTTTCAAAAACCCTAACCTAAAATATCCAGACCCCTTCTTCTCATCTAGAGCTGTCACCGCAGCCAGAGAGCCCCGTCAAGCCGTCCAAACTATCCCGACGACTCCGACCTCGCGCACTGTAGATTCCCACATGAGGCACCTTCGCTCTGGAATTGTTTCCCGTCGACTCGCTCAACCAAACGCCGTTCCATCTTCACCGGTATGCTCACCCCTTAACCCTCTTCCATAATTGTATTATAGCCAACCTCGAAAAATGTGTACCCCTAGGCGAAAAATAGCATCCAAAGTGGGCGCGAGCAGACACAATTCTGGGATCGTAGAAAACTGCGATGACCACCCATATTGCCGAGTTCGCATCTCCCACCACAGAGATCCAAATTCGGTGATTCTTTTTGATACATGTAGAACACTTGACCTAGTTTATTTTTTGTTAAATAATCCTATGTTATTAGCTGCTGTGGACATAATTAAATTCATCACAAAACTGTGCGAACCCACTTTTTCTAGATTTCCAAAAGTTGGAAAACGGAGCGCGCCCCGCCAAACGGGACCGCCCCGCCGTGTACCAAGTGTACCGAACGGTGCACGCAGCGTAACCGGACACGTAAAAATTTGTGGGGACTGATTCGGACGCGTGTACGCACCGGAATCAGGCCGTATCCGTAGATACTCCCCGTATCGTAACTTTTGTGGAACTCGCACGTATTTTGTGAACGCTAGTCAGATTGCGACAAAACTTGCGCCACTGGACTTATGGTAACGCGCTGGTCCTGTGACCCAATTTTCACGCAATTCTGAGATGGTTGACCAAATCGCCAATTGGCGGGCCCCATAGTTGACTTTTTGGACAAAATTGTGTTCGGCTCATCGGAATCCACATTTGGACATACGTTGGGTTCGGATTGACATTTAGAGTTGTTTGACCTATAGTTTGTCCCATTTAGAGACTGTTAGCCTTGGCACGCTTTTCGGTGCAAAATGGGCCACACGTGGACCCCACTTTTGCCCGAAATTACCGTTTTGCCCCTGTGTCCAAATTGGACGAAAGGGATGTATTTTTTAGCTATTTTGCTCATTCCGAAAAGGTAGGTGATGTTTGTTTCAGTATCCGGAGACGTTTGTTCGGAGTCCTTAGTTCCAGGTTCCGTATCCTTGACATTTGGGCGCGTACACTTTACAGATTTCTTGTCAGGCAAGTATACCTTGCCATTGTACTGTATTTACATTCCATATGAGGCATGCATGTTTATTTTCTGCTTATTTAGTTTATTTATTTTAACTGCTATATAAACTGCGCGTCCAAGGAAACTTGGGTGAAACGACGGTGTCGTCGTACTATATTTTTATTTATATATATGCATTGGACCTACTTTATGAGACTACCCCATCTTCATGAGGCATTTATGTTTCATTGGCCATGACACTATTCTTACACGAGTGTGAGTCACATGTAGGACACGGACTTGCGTACTCGGCTGGTCACCGGTACGTATAGGTCGTGCGACGGATAGGGATAACTGCCAATAGAAACTTTGCATGCTAGTAGACCTGGCGGTTATTAGAGGTATTATCGTGTCATGGACATGACATGCTTAGAGCATTGGGTGGGGAGAATAACAAGTAAGGCATTTGGGCTCCTTTGCACTTTCCTTGTGTAACCCGTACGCTCCGCCGGAGATGCGCGGTCATGATGACCTCTATATATTATATATTATCAGGCGGGCCTCCGGCGTTCGAAAGTCGTCATGCCTTTGTAGGCCCTTGGATCTCCAAGAGAACCATGCCAATCCTATTTTAGCCAGATAGCCCCCTTGGTGGAAAGTTGTTCTCAAACTGCATTCACATAGATGGTTAGGCAACCCCAATGGATGTTTATTTTCAGTACTTTATTGGCATGTACTTTTTGTATCTTGTTACGTCGACCTGGTCCCTTTCCAGAAATAGATGAGCAGGAGTGCCCGCAGGAGTATGGACCTGGACCTGACGCTACCTATCAGTCTGAGACGATCTTACCTTCTGATTATATGTGATTCATTGCAGCTGTTTAGAGATTTTAGTTGCTATTCTTTTCTAGACATTTATTCTTATATTAGAGTTTATTCTCTTCTCTCTTTAGTAGTTTATTATAGTCGATTTACGGTGGATTTGTTTCCACCCGACTATCACACTTTGAGATTTCTATTTTGAGACTGCTTCTTTGATATTCAGTTATTGATTTCCATTATTCTATTATTTATGCTGTGGATGAGATATAGAACTGCGTGTGACTTGTTGTGACATATATTACCACTGTGGATTGGATATTCATGTACAGCGTATGTGTGCATATGGTTTCCATATATTGGAGTTCGTATACATATGGCTGGCGTGTTACGTATTTCTAGTCCTACGTATTTTGGGACTGGGGCGTGACATATTTTTGTGGTGGCCCATGCAGGTTGAGAATATATTGTCTCGGTTATGTAACTGTACCAAACAAGCCTGCGTATAGGAATAGAGTATAAGGATCTCATGCACGCTTGATTAAAATTTATCCTTCCTATTTAATACTTGCATCCTGTTTGATTCCTGTACTTTTTCTAATCGTTTTGTACATCAACTGTAGAGAGATGGATATGCAAAATGGATGTACAGCCGCCAATGGCGACGCAACTTCTGGAGTCAATGGTCAGACTCAAGGAGGGACCCCAATAATTCCTAGGCTTCCGGGGCCAGATGGACAGACTCACACCCCAGTTCCATCTGATCTTCCCGCTTCACCTATTGGGAACCTTCCACCTGTCCCAGTACCGCAAGATGGCCAAGCGCAGATGTTCCAATTCTTTCAGATAATGATACAGGAACAGAGGCAACAGGCAGCCGAGCAGAGGCAAGAATTTTTGGCAGCACTGGAGAGGATGGCTGCACAAGCTACTGTACCAGCCCAAGCACTAGCTCCAGTACCTCGAGCTAGGGTTGGATCAGTAAAGAATTTTGTTCAGATGGGTCCAAGGCAGTACAAGGGCACTGAGAGCCCGGAGGAGACTACCAACTGGATCACTCACACGCAGAAGCTACTGGAGGCATCGCAGTTACCTACGGACCTATGGATGACGGGTGTACGAACGCTTCTAGATGGTAATGCTCATCACTGGTAGGAATCCATGGAGCGCCAGTTGGGTACTTACCAGACTTGGGAGCAGTTCTTGGAGTGCTTTGAGGAAAAGTACTTCTCGGACACTGTCAGGGACACCTTGTATGATCAGTTTCTTCACTTGGAGCAGGGGAACCGAACAGTGGACGAGTATGATGCCGAGTTTAGTCGACTCAGCAAATATGGCGCTGCTTTGATACCAAATAACTTGGCTAAGGCTAAGAGATTTCATCGAGGACTGACCCAGGAGCTACAACATTATACAAGCTCGCAGTCCCGAGTCTCTTACGCTGAACTACTGACAGAGGCCAGATTTCAGAAAACCATTAGCAGAGGAAAAGGAGGTCAGCTGAGGACACAACAAGGATCAGCAAGGATACAGCAGGGACCAGCCAGGACACAACAGGGAGGACCTATCAGACGTCCCTTGGCACAGCAGCATCAGCAACACAGAGCCGGACCATACCAGAATACAGAGAAGCCCTTCTGCAATTATTGTGGGAAACGCGGACATATATCGAGAGATTGTCAGACTCGCTTGGGTCAGTGTATGAGATGTGGCTCCGGATAACACATGGCGAGAGACTGCCAAACGTAGGCATCGACGCTTCCACCGCCAGCACAGAGACTAGCGCTTCCAGCACCGAAGCCAGCCCAGCAGATGACCGGACCGGGGGCACCCCGACCCCCAGTAGTAGGAGGATTTCAGAGAGGACCACCGCTACCTACTCAGGAGGAGCAGTATATGAGGACTGGACATGGACAACCGCAGAGGAACGGGCGAGATTTTGCATTAGAGGTAGATGACATGGATCATGAGGTGGATGTCATAGCAGGTATTACCCTTGCTTTTACTTTTCCTGCTATGACATTATTTGATACGGGAGCCACCCACTCATTCATATCATCTAGTTTTATTGCCAAACACAATATTGCTTCTACACCATTATCTAGTTGTGTTAGAATTCTTACCGGAGGAGGAGTTGTACCAGTTAGTCGAGTTTGTAGATCAGGCCCTATAGTGATACGTGGCAGAGTGATGAATGCCCAACTCTTAGTCCTTCCTATGCCGTCTTTTGACATTGTGCTTGGAATGGACTGGCTAAGCAAGTACCATGCTTTCTTCGACTGCTTTGGAGGAAGCATTCTTTTTAAGGTACCAGGCCAGCCTGAACTTGAGTTTGTCCGAGGATCCACAGAAATTCTTGATGGTATGCAGCTCGCAATGGATGATGTTGTCTATCACCCTATTATTTCAGAATTTCTAGACGTCTTTCCAAAGGATTTGCCAGGACTACCCCCAGACAGAGACGTAGAGTTTTCAATTGAACTAGCACCTGGAGCAGCACCTATAGCATCGCATGTTTACAGACTGGCGAAGAAGGAGATGGACGAGCTGAAGGCACAGTTAAAGGAGCTAGAGGAGAAAGGTTTCATCCGACCGAGTGCATCACCCTGGGGAGCACCAGTGTTGTTTGTACCCAAGAAGGATGGGTCAGTGCGTATGTGCATTGACTACAGAGCCTTGAATGCAGTGACAGTGAAGAACAAATATCCATTGCCACGTATTGATGACCTGTTTGATCAACTCAGTGGAGCTAAGGTATGTTTGTAGTATTAAACGAAAGGAATGAAATTGTATTTCAATGACGAGGTTTATGCGAAACCCGCGCCCTTCTGTTTACAAACAAACTTGTATAATGTAATCCTATACGAGGATGTGGGAGTATAATTTATTTAATCTGGGTATAAATTGCTATAGGTGTCTGATCTGCGGTCGATCACTTTAGCCCTTGGACCACACGATGTTGAAGAAGTGCCGTGGAAGACAGGTAGCAGCTTCGAAGGTTGCAGAAGAGGTTGGACGCACGAGGCCAAAGTCGTCGATCCCTGCTCTTTGCCTGCTCTCCGGGCTCTCTCTCTCTCTCTCTCTCTCTCTCTCTCTCTCTCTCTCCTTGGACGATAATTCTCTCCTGGATGATAATTCTTTTTTTTTCCTCTTCTCTCTTTTTTCCCTATTGATAGGGGTCTCTATTTATAGAGTTTTGATGACTGTGACCACTCCGTCGGTATAAAAACCGAGGAGTGGGAAGTACAACACCCTTTTACACAACGGTTAAAGTAACCAACGCCTGCGTATGGATGATCTTTTGAATGAGCGTATGACGCGGGTCCAACTAAGGGAACACAATGCGTACTATTGCGACGAAGATCACGGCGTAAGAGCCACGCAGGTAGGTATCCCGTGTGTAGAAACGGTTGGCGTAGAAGCCAAATGACTGTCACCCTGGCACAGAGGCCAGATAGGCATAGAAGCCGAATAGGCGTAGAAGCCAGATAGGCGTAGAAGCCGGATAGGCGTTGAAGCCGGATAGGCATAGAAGCCGGATAGGCGTTGAAGCCGGGTAGGCGTAGGAGCCGAAGAGGCGTTGAAGCCGGATAGGCGTAGGAGCCGGAGAGGCGTTGAAGCCGGATAGGCGTAGGAGCCGGATAGGCGTTGAAGCCGGAGAGGCATTGAGAGCCGAAGGGGCACAGGTCTTGAATGGGCGTAGAAGCCACTGCGTACCGTGCCCGAGTGCTGACGGGGACGTCTTAGCCGAAATCACGGCTTTCGAAGATGTAATCAAATCTTCTACAGAGATTTGCCATCATCCTGTGCATTAAATGCGAAAACGTGTTTCGAAGGTCTGCAGCCCTTCTGTGCATCCGTTGCAGAGACGTGCCTTGACTGAACCTGTCACCGCTCCGTGCAATTAGACGTAGAGACGTGCCTCGAGCCCCGTACGATGTGCAGCTTTTGACGTGGCAGGCGGTTTGTCTACTGCGGAGCGTAAACCGGCTTATGCCAGCCTGTGTAAAACAATGCAGCGTATCCCTCTGTGCGAAAAAGAGCGGTTTATGCTGAGGGGACGTCAGTAAACGACGGTTCTGTGGTATCTTAACCCAATCCTCTGTATTAAATGTAGGGATCCGCCATCATACTGTGGTGTGCGTCCCGAGGGGTCTGTGCCTGTTTCCAGCCGTCGTCTGGGTCGCCGTGCAGCACTTTTTGTCAGGAGTCAGAGGCCAGGTTCACTGCGTGACTTGACAGGTTCATTTCGGGGAAGACGAAGCGTTCCTCGTACGCTATTTTAATGCTGCTTTGAGAGCGGCTGAGTTTTTATGCCCTGGAGGCGATGGAGGGGGTCCCGTCTACGCCGAAGCGGTTTTGGACGTGCTGCACCCTTGAGCTCTTATGCCTGATGGCACTGAAGGCCTTTGTTTGCGCTGCTCTGTATTAATACGCCGCGTAGCTTTTGCCAGCGTATTTTTCATGCTTCTACAAGACCCCCTTCAAAGCTTTTAAAATCCTTTGGAATTTGAAACGCTTTGAATGAAGCATGAATGGCCCCTCGTGACTCAAAACGTTTCTGAATGGAGCGTTGAAACGGTCGGTGCAGACTTTATGGCAGATTTATTGGGGACCGCTGTGATCTCTTTTGCTTATAAAAAGGCGGGGGGTTAACCTGTTTCCCCATATTCCCATCACCATGCTAAAATGATCGCCGGAGTTCGTCGGGTCGATCTGAGGAAGAAGGAGATCATGTTCTTCCAGCATATTGGGAGCCGAAAAAGACGGCGTCTTCGAGCAAGTGTCCACTGCAGCGATAGATCATGGAAGGATATCTTAGCCTCCCTTGCTCGGGATAATCAGCAACTTTGTATGGCGTTGCATCAGGGGAGAGGAAGGGCCGCTTTGGACCACACAGCTTGCAGACTGTTTATTTCTTCCTGAGACCCCTGCGGACGAGATTGGACAAACCGTAATCTGTCGTCCTGATTGGGTTGGGTTTAAGAAAACCCCAACCGGATCGGCCATGGCGAATGGAGGATCTTGTTGTTCATGACTGTGGTGGTCATGAACAGCCATGGAGGAAGAGGAAGATCTGAGCGCGATCTTCAGACGATGAGGGAGTCTTTTGTAGACGGAGTTTCCCTCATATGTAATCATGAAAAGTAGAGAAAAACCCCTGTAGACAGGGTTTCCCTCATATGTAATCATGATTTTAATCTTCAATAAAGTCGTCTTTTCTTTATATGATCACTTGCCATACGTTGCCGTGAAGTCTGAATGTGTACAGCTTCGACACGTCTGATACTTTACGCGACCCTGTATAGAGAGTACTAGGTTCTGTCCTGTTTTTTACGTGCAGCGGATAGTGCATAGAGCGCTGCCTTAGCATTTTGAACACTTAGAACTGTCCTGTTGCTAGGGCTAAGGAACCGCGTAGAGTTCTGAACTGCTGCTTCTGATGAGCAGAACTTTGTTCAGTCTTCGTCTTCAAGAATGATCTCTCGGAACTCCCTTGAAACAGGGTCGAGGATTCTGGCTGAGCTTTGTCATCTTTGACAGACGAGATGTTCAGACTGGAGTCCGGATGAACCTCCAATTTTGGGACCCGAAAAGAGTAATTTCTTAATGGTTGTACTCTGTCCGTTTCGGGTACTTGGGGTCAAGAACGAGTATCTTCTGTGTGAACTCTTTGCACTTGACCGGGTCGGAGACTGTTTTGGATAAGCGAAAAGTCGTGGAGTGCGAAATCCTCAGCCTGTAGCGTCTGGGCGTAAAACACTGTTGAGCGCGAAGTCGTAGACTTGTGGTTCCTGAGCGTGAAGTCGTAGGTTTGTCGCCTCTCGAGCGTAAAAGCTACCGAGCACAAAGGCATCCGGGCAAGAAAAACCATAGACTTATAGCTGCTTGAACGTAAAGCCGTAGAATTGTTGGTGTTGAGTGTAGAAAGCTTCTTTAGCGTAGGACTTGTGGATCTGTAGCTCCTGAAAAGAGAATTTCTTCGAGCGTGAAGTTCTGCGGATCTGTTGCTTCTGAGCGTAAACTGAGCGCCACCGAGCGTGAGATCATCGATTTGGTATCTGCTGAGCGTAAAGCCGTAGGTTTATCACCTCTCGAGCGTAAAAGCTACCGAGCACAAAGGCATCCGGGCGAAAAAAACCATAGACTTGTAGCTTGCGAGCGTAAAATCGTAGATCTGTTGCTGTCGAGCGTAGAAAGCTCCTTTAGCGTAGAACTGCTGAACTGTCTTGCGCGAAGAATTTTTTGAATTCGCTGACTGTCCGTCTTTTGAGGGTAGTGGTTTGACGTAGCACCCAATCATATCCGATTATTAATGCGAGACTTGGTTAGGGTCTCGAGGAGTCCGTCCGAGGATTCGAGGAGTCGATCCGGACTCTATATATATATCCCAAGCTTTGGAGAGAGAAACTTTTCATCCGTCTTCTGCGAACGAGAGTTCTTGATTGTTCGAGCTTTTCTCCTTCATTCCTTCTCTGAGCACTTCGAGCTTTCAGAAATGGCGACGAAACAAACCTCCTCCGCTAAGGGAAAGAGCATAGGTTCTTCTTCTTCTCCCACTGCCCCAGCGAGGGAGTCTCCGGTCGGGCAAGGTGGACTTCCTTCCGGAAGTATCCCACCGACGGGCAGCGCACCCGGTCTGAGAGGTAGATCCTTTGGGGTGACAAGAATAACGAAAATCCTTCACACACGTTGAACGTGACCGCGCTAGGTCGCCTTCTGTGCTGATAGCCTCTTCTGAGGAAGATGATGCACGGAGGCGTTTTCATCTTTTACGCCCACATTTTTCGTGTGCTAGCGTAAAGGCGCCATATTTTCGTAGTTCCGAGCGTAAAAGCTCTGGCTACCGAAAACTGGCGTATGTCGTAAAATAAGCATTTTACGTTTGCGGAGGGGACTCCCGGCGTATAATAACCGAATTCGTACAATCCTGGCGTAGAGCACAGTTTGTCGTTTCTTTGGTTTTGTATGTTTGTGCAAGATTTTTGTAATGACATACTTTCTTTGCACCTTTGTAGTTAACCTGGGTGAGTCTCCGCTGACCGAGGCGATGGGTTCCTCCGCCGGGATGCTGCACTCGAACTACCTGGAGGACTTGTCCCACGTGGCATTTCCCCTCTCCGGATCCCAGTATCCTGAGGGAAGGGGATTTTTGTTGGCTGCTCAGGGCGAGCGGGCACTGCTGAGTATGATCAATAGGGAGCCCCTGACGTATGTAGACGGAGAGCGGTACGTAAAGCCGGCTTTCCTTTTCGGGGACATGATCGACAAGCGGTCCCAGACGAAGCCTAAGAGGGAACCTTGGGTCTTTGCTGTCGAGAGCTTGGTTTTGTACCTGCCGACGATGCCGAGGGATTATCCCATCTCGGCTTTCTTCCATGCCACTCATCCCAGAAAGATATCGTGGACGTTGACTCCCGATCTTCATGGCAAGCCGGGGAAGATCTTTCATTAGAAAGGAGCTGACCAGGGATCGTTTGTCAGTCGTCCTTCTGGTCCTGTGACGTTGTTCCGGGGATTGTACCCGGGTGGCGTCCCGAGCGAAGACAACTCTGTGATCCAGCCGGTCCAACTGTCGACTTTCTACAACAGCTTCATGGGACGAGGTGGGGTGTACCCCAAGAAGAATCCTCGGTGTAATGGGTGGGTCACCCCAGCAAACCTCCGATGGACCAGCCTAGTTAACTGGGCCTTGAAGCGCTTTCGGCAAGAGCTAGAGGGCATTGGACTGTATGTCGCTGTGAGCGCGACGAGCGTCGGGTTGCCTCCCAACCCTAATTTGTTCTTGGCACTGATGGAGCGGGCCCGTGCTGATGCTCTGGCCATTAGGGACGAGAGGATGGCCGTGCTAGCACGGCAGATCCGTGACATGACTGCTCCGCCGCAATGATGTACTCTCTTTTTTTTTTCTTTCCCAGATGTAATTTTGTTCTTTCTTAGGAATAAAAAGAGACTTTTTTCTAACTTTGGACCCATCATTTCGGAATGTAAATGACAGGTTAGGGCGAGAGTGGTATCAGAGGTAGTATGGACGTGATAAACTCTCGGTAAACTTTAGCAGGGCACGTCTATCCAGAGGTCATACGGACATGATAGAACGTGCTTTGGCCAAGTTTTTGTAGGTAAAGTACTATCAGAGGTGAGATAGACGTGATAGGCTTTACTAGAGTTTACAGCTCAGAGGTAATATGGACATAGCTGTTTTGTGGGCCTATTACTTGTTGCGTACCTAGGTGCAAGTAAATAGGTTTGAGGACAAGCCCTTCTAGAGGTAATATGGACGTAGCAGATTTTGTGGACCTAACACCACTGGCGTACTTAGATTTAGTACGGGTGTTAGTTGAAGTGACGATCGATATCAGAGGTGATAATCGATGGTCAGAATCTTGGAAAGCCTGTTCAGAGGTGATATGGACATGGCAGATTCTCCAAGGAAATACAGTTCAGAGGTGATATGGACATGACTGATTTGTTGGCCTATTGCTTTTTGCGCACCTAGGTGCAAGTAATAGGTTCGAGGACAAGCCCTGCTAGAGGTAATATGGACGTAGCAGATTTTGTGGACCTAACACCACTGGCGTACTTAGATTTAGTCCGGGTGTTAGTTGAAGTGACGATCGATATCAGAGGTGATAATCGATGGTCAGAATCTTGGAAAGCCTGTTCAGAGGTGATATGGACATGGCAGATTCTCCAAAGAAATACAGTTCAGAGGTGATATGGACATGACTGATTTGTTGGCCTATTGCTTTTTGCGCACCTAGGTGCAAGTAATAGGTTTGAGGACAAGCCCTGCTAGAGGTAATATGGACGTAGCAGATTTTGTGGACCTAACACCACTGGCGTACTTAGATTTAGTACGGGTGTTAGTTGAAGTGACGATCGATATCAGAGGTGATAATCGATGGTCAGAATCTTGGAAAGCCTGTTCAGAGGTGATATGGACATGGCAGATTCTCCAAGGAAATACAGTTCAGAGGTGATATGGACATGACTAATTTGTGGGCCTATACTAGTTTCTTCTTTGAAGTAGTTTCGTCGGATTACGAGAATCTCGCCGTATTCCTCCTGAGTGGAGGAGATTAGGCGTAGTACTTCTTCAGGAATTTGCCGTTGATAGGAGCCATTAATAGGTCTCCATTGGGCTGGGCTAGTCTGTAGGCTCCGTTCGAGAATGTTGTCTCGATCACATAAGGGCCTTCCCACTTGGGCTAGAATTTGCCTTTACTCCTGTGAGTAAGAATCATCGGCCTTCTTACGGCTAAAACTAGCTCACCGACTTTGAACGCCCTTTCCTTTACTTTACGATTAAAAGCTCTGGAAATGCGTGCTTGGTAGAGCGCGATGCGCTGTTGAGCTTGGAGGCGTTTCTCGTCTAATCCTTCTAGCTCCTGAAGCCTTAACAGGTCATTCTTTTCTTGAGTCAGCTCGTTAGCCACGGCTATCCTGAGCGACGGGATCTGGATTTCAATGGAAAAAACTGCCTCGCTCCCGTATACCAGTGAGAATGGGGTACAGCATGTCGGCGTTCGTACCGTTGTGCGGTATGCCCAGAGACATTCGCCCAGCTTTTCGTTCCAATCTCTTTTGTTTGAAGAGACGAACTTCTTCAAGAGTTTGATAATAGTTTTGTTGAAAGCTTCCGCCAAACCATTAGCAGCTGGATAGTATGCCGTAGAGGCGATATTGTGTATTCGATTTTTATCGCAAAATTGATGAAATGCTTGGCTGATGAACTGGGGCCCGTTGTCATGGATTATCCTTCGGGGGACCCCGAAGCGATAAATGACGTGATGCTTGATGAAGCTGATCACATTAGACGCCTTTACCTCAGCAAGAGGGATTGCCTCTGCCTATTTGGAGAAGTAGTCCGTGATGGCCAGTATGAACTGGTGACCTCGGGAAGAAGACGGGTGAATGGGACCAATGACGTCCATACCCCATGCTTCGAAAGGCCAGGATGCAACTGTAGGATACAGATGCTCAGATGGTCGGTATATGAAGTCTGCGTGAATCTGACAGGCTCTGCATTGTCTTGCATACCGTATCGCATCTGTGATCATAGTAGGCCAATAATAGCCCATTCTCCTGATGCGATCCTGTAGCTTAGGACCGGGTTGGTGTGCTCCGCATACGCCGTCATGAGCTTCCCGGATAATCTGCTGTGCTTCGTCGTTAGACAGACATCTCAACAGTAATCCGTCGTAGGTCCGGCGATATAGGCATTGTGCAGATGCATCGTAATAGAAGTGTAATGATCGTCGCTTGATGGACACTGCTCCTTTGGGGTCCTCCGGCAAGATTCCGTATGCGACGAAATCTATGAAGGGACTTCTCCAGTCTTCTCCGGGGAGATCTGTGTTCACAGCATGGCTGCGTTCTATGTGAAGGTTGTTCTTCGCACAAAATAAGTCTCTGTTAAGAAGGATTACCGAATCCTGCCTTCTTATAGGAGTGGCTAAGTCTGCGGCTAGACTGGCCAGGGCATCGGCTTCCAGATTCTGAGACCGAGGTACATGCTCCAGGAATAATCCTTTGAAGGTCATGGCTATCTCGACCGTTGCTTGGTGGTAGGGGATGAGGTCTGGATTCCGGACTTCATATATCCCTTTGACTTGATTGACGATAAGCAGAGAGTCACCGAAAGCTTCCAGGGATTCGACCCCCAGCTCTTTGGCGGCTCGGAGCCCGATTAACAGAGCGTTGTATTCTGCCACATTATTGGAGCAGGGCTCGCTAAGAGAATATGCTCGGTAGATGACGAGCTGATCAGGAGTGACCAGGACGACTCCTACTCCTGAGACGATGTTTCCCTTGGGACCGGTTCTGGAGGCCCCATCGAAGAAGAGTTGCCATGCGTCGGTCTCCATTGCGGAGTTACATTCTGTAACTTCGTCGGGAATGTCCTCGTATAACTTGGAGGACTCCGAGATCGGATGGGCAACTAGGAAGTCAGCCAGTGCTTGGCCTTTAATGGACTTCTGCGGTACGTACACCATGTCATATGGCGTTAATAGCATCGCCCAAGTCGCGAGTCGGGAGTTAAGGACACTCTGTTTGCTCATTAGTACCCGCAGAGGGTTGATCCTGGAGATGATATGAATGGTCTGTCCGGTGACATAGTGTCGTGTCTTCTGGACGGCGAACATCAGAGCCAAGCATTCCTTCTCCACTAGGTTGTACCGGTGCTCGGCCCCGACCATCATCCTGCTGAGGTAGTAGATAGCTTGTTCATGCCCCATGTCGTTCTTCTGTGCAAGAAGAGCTCCTAGTGAATGATCCATTGCTCGAACGTACAGCAAGAATGGTTTTCCCATGACGGGAGGTGCCAAAACTGGCGGACTGGTGAGGTAGCGTTTGATGTCTCTGAACGCCTGCTGACAGGTTTTGTCCCACACGAAAGATATACCTTTCTTCATGAGGTAAGAAAAAGGCTGACATCTCCCCGAGAGATTGGATATGAATCGCCGGATATAGGCAAGACGGCCTTGAAATCCCTGGAGTTCCCTCAGATTACGGGGTGGTCGCATTTCTACGATTGCCTGGACTTTGTCAGGGTCCACCTGGATGCCTTTGGTGGTGATAACAAATCCCAGGAACTTGCCACTAGATACACCCAGAAATGATTTCGTAGGGTTCATCTTGAGTTGATGGCGACGTATTAGCTCGAACACCGTCCTCAAGTCTTGGAGGTGATCACCTTTGAGGCGGCTCTTGACGGCTATGTCGTCTACGTAACATTCCACTATTTTGCGTAAATGTTCATGGAATATGTTACCCATGGCCCGCTGGTATGTAGCCCAGGCATTCTTCAATCCGAAGGGCATGACCGTATAGCAATATACCCCCAGTGGTGTCCGGAAAGCAGTGTGCTTCTCGTCTTCAGGATGCATCTTGATCTGATTGTATCCCGAGAACCCGTCCATGAAAGACATGCGTTCGAAACCGCAGGTGTTGTCGATCATGATGTCGGTGATAGGAAGAGGGAATTCATCTTTGGGACAGGCCGCATTTAGATCCTGGTAATCGATGCAGATACGCACCTTCCCATTCTTTTTCATGACTAGGACAACATTGGCGACCCAGTCGGGATATTGCTCTTCACGGATGAAGCCGCAGGCTATCAACTTCTTGACTTCAGCTTCAATGGCGTCCATCATATCCGGGCGGAACCGGCGTTGGTGCTGTTTGATAGGCCTTGAGTCGGTCAAAATGTTGAGCTTGTGAGTAGCCACCTTCGGATCGAGGCCTGGCATATCCTCATAATTCCACGCGAAGACGTCGACGTATTCTTTTATCAGTTGGATGATTTCTTCCCTTTCAGCTGGGGAAAGATAGTTACTGATAAATATTGGCTTTGGTGAGAGTTCACCCCCAACGTCGATTTGGACAACTTCGTCTTTAGTGGGAGGTTCCCTTTGCTCGAAGCGAAATTCCTACTACGTATCCATGTGTTGAGCCCAAGCGTCATTTTCGAACAACTCAGATTCTTGTTCGCTTGCCTCTAAGGGATCTGTCGACGCCATATTCACCGAGAATGTTTGTCCGAGATCGTTGGATGAGTCGAAGGACGTTGAGCCGCCTTGAGGAGAGGCAATGGCGTCTTCAGAAGCCGCAAGGGAGGTCGGATATCCTAACCCGAAGCGGGTTTGTCGATAGCAAGAGTTGCCGAGCAGCGGCGTACGCCTGCCCCTCCCATTGTTGAGACCTTGGTTCCGCTTCAGATTGTAGCCCATATTCTGCATGATCTTAAACGCTTGTGGGCTGTATCGGCGAACCTGTATTTCCCCAGTATCGTCGTCGAAAGCATCTTCTTGGATAGCTGGTTGATTGCGCATACGGCCGAAGAATATCGGACGCTGAGTGCTGTAGGTAGGTGGGATGATGAAGATAGAATCCTCATGGGGCCCATACGTTGCGACGACGTTGGATGATGACGCTACTTCCCATACATATGGATGATAGGCCTTTATAGCTCCCAAGAATTTTTGTGCTATTGGTTCTATCTCGTCAATGTACGGGGAAAGGGGACTTTTATTGTCATTAGCAACCGCGTTAGTAGTTTTTACATCCCTTGGTTTTTTGTCGCGCCGAAGGTTGATGACCAAGGGTGGAGGCTTTTTGTTTAAGGTAATTGCCAAAGGATCACCCCCCTTTCCTGACCTAGCATCGTTCAGGTGGGCGGTCATAGGCTCTGTGGCCTTCGGACGAGCAGTCCGTCCTTTCACCTTGATCGACAGAGGTTGTTTGACAGAGGGTTCTTCTGGCTCCCGACGGGATTCCTTCTCTGTCTGGGCTGTTACCTCTTCCGTGTAGCTCTGAGAGTATAACACGGCGTCAGAGTAGTAGGATTCCACCCCTCTGAACGGGTTTAAGTCTGCAAACTCGGTTTGCACCACTCCTTTGGCATCTACATATTTGAAGCATTGATGTAGAGTTGAAGGGACAATGTTGTGGTCGTGGATCCACGGTCTTCCCAGCAGGATGTTGTAGGACACCTCTGAATCAATGACGTAGCATGTAGCCACTGATCTAAGGTTGCCAATCTGGATTCTCAAGCGAATCTTTCCCAATGGTTTACTCTTTCCAGCGTTGAAACCCACAATTGTAGTAGTGGTATAGGCCAGTTCGCTGGTGGGGATCCTCAACGGCCTGAGCAGACTGTGAGGAATGATGCTGATTGACGATCCCGGATCTATGTGAATCCGGTCGACTTCCATGGAACCGATGTATCCGGTGTGATAGAGAGGCCTGTCATGCCTGTTGTATTTCAGCAGCATGTCGTCTTGGGTGAAAGTGATATTTGGTACTACCTCCATCACACTGTGGCATTGAGGGCACGCCACGGGTTCCTCGTTGGGGGACTTGAGCTGGGTTAGGCACACATCCGCTTGCATCAACGCTTCGCTCAGGGCTAGACGAGTGTCTTGGGAGAGCCTGAGTAGCTCGAAGATGGACAACCTGGCTGGCGTATTGGCCAGTTGGGCCAGGATGTCGAAGTTGTACGGTTTCTCTAAACCTTTGTTTGGAATGTTCTTCACAGGTACATCGAAGCGTACTTCCTTTTGTTTTCCCTTGTCCGCTGGAGTTGGTCTTGAAGGACCGGTCTCTGGCGTGGCGGGCTCGGGTCCCGAAGGCTTGGTGGCTGGGGCGTCTTCCGGGCTCGTACCGTAGTCCTTGAGGTAGGCTTTCCCTGATCGGGTTGCTGTAGCCAACACCTCATCTTCTTCTGGAGTTGCAACCATATGGCATGGTTTGCATTTGGAGTTCTTTCTAGACTTAGCTCTGATAGCATCAGTCTCTTCCCCGATTTCTGACACCTGGTCGGGATGAACCCACATAATCTCGTCTTGCCGGTTAGTTAGGGGTACCAGGTTACTATTTTGATCCCGAGCTGGAGGGAGATTGATGATGTTCATCGTTGCTCGAAAAGTAGGCATGACACCATCCAGGATCGTTCGGGGAGGCAGACTGCCAAACTAGAAAGAGATCATGTTGGCCGTGACCGTCTTCTCGGTGTTGTGCAGGGTGATCGCCTTAGCATCGATTAACCCCTGGATCTTTCTTTTCAGTACGTAACACGCCTTTGTTGGGTGGTGTACGTATCGGTGGAAGACACAGTATTTGGGGTCGTTAGTATTGTCAACTTCCTGGGGCCACCTCAGCTCTGGAAGGGTGATCTTGCCACTCTTGACGAGACACTCGAATATGCTCGGGACGTCATCGTCGTCGAAGGAGTAGACTTCAACGGGTCTGGAAGTCCCGGGTTTTGCTTGCGCAGTTGCCGCAATCTTTGGTCTGGCCGTATTAATTGCCAGGGCTTCTTTCCCTTTGGGACCACGAGGGTGGTCGCTGCTAGGAGATGGCCTCTTGCCTCTGTCGGAGGCGGAGATCATGATGCCATTGTCGCACGCCTTGCGACTATTGTCTTCGGCTGCTACCGCCGAGATGATGAACGAGGGCCAATCACGGAACTGATATGGTCCTGTGAACACCGAGACCATGGGAAGTAGGTTTTTCCTGCAAATGTCCACCAATGCAGAGTCGGGAACTCCTGGAGGCATTTATAAGGTGGCCTGACGAAAACGTTCGATGAAGATGCGAACGTCTTCCTTTTCCTTTTGCTTGACTTCGATGAGAGAGGACATAGACATGTCCATTCCTCCCTCGTAGAACCGTGTGAAGAATAAAGTTCTGAAGTCTTCGAAGGAAGTGATGCAGTTATCCGCCAAGCTGCGGTACCACTGATAGGCTACTCCTGAGAGGCAACCTTTGAACACCCGAGTAAGGAGGGCGTCGTTCCCTTGTAGCAATACCGTCATCATGCTGAAATAATTCATGTACTGGCTCGGCGATGTTTTTCCATCGAACAGGGCCAAGGTCTGAGGTTTGTACCTTGGCGGGAAAGGGACTTCCTCCCAGATAGCTGGGTAGGGCTGGTTGATTCCCAGTTTCTTGAGCTGATCCTTGTGTTTCAAGGCGTCAAACTGGGCCTTCAACTCCCGGACTGCCTGCATCGGATTTTCAGTCGGAAGCGGGGCCATGGAGTGGTGCGGAGTTGGTTGTATCGTAACCCCAGCGGGAGGTAAGGCACTCTCTGAGTGAGGAAGCGGAGGAACTTCTGACTCTTGATCCAGCGCGGGCTCTTGGCTCGGGTGGGATGGTGGTAAGTCCACCCCCACACGTATCTGAGTTGGCGGGACCGACGCTTGAGCCATGGTAGCTGCGTGCTGAGTTAGCATCATCTGGTGCATGTTTTCCATCATGGATTGTATTTGTTGCAGAGATATTTCCAGCGTGGTGAGGCGTTGTTTCGCGTCTCCTGACGGTGAAGCTTCCTCGCGTTCATCTTCAACGGCGTAGGCTCCCATCTCCCTGGGCGTCATTAAAGGATTAGTATAGGTCGCTGTAGAAGTCGACTCTACACTTTCTGCTCCTGATTCTTGGCGACCCCCAGCGTCAGAATCGGAAGAGGATGGAGCTGGCTGTCGTGACTTTGCGCGAGTGTTCTGGAATACTCCGGCTTCAGTGTCACTGAACCTCCTTCGGCTCGGGGGCTTGGAGGGATGATGTCTTGAACTCGACCCTCCTCTACGCAGGTGTGAGGTCATGTTTACAGGCGCATGCGCGGGTTCCTCTCCCTGGAAAGACAGAGAGTAGCCCAATCGGTCAAAGACCGATCGTTTTGTTTTGGGACATCAGCAATTAATCACAACCTTGTGGCTATTACAATGATGCTCGCTAGGAGGCGCAATAGACATGTTGGAAGGTCCCCTCTTTTTACGCTTCTGGACTAGATATTTGCGTAGGTCAGGAGGAGTTGCCGGAGAGGCCCTTAGTCGGCCATTGGTTTCTCGCGTGATCCGGAGGGTAGGCATTCTGTTCCTTCGCTGGCGTGAAGGCCGAGAGGTTAAGTAGCCTGCCGCTTGCTTTCCTTCGCGGAGATCACAGCGCTCATCTGGTTTATCGTAGAGGTCAGATGATGTCTTGCGCGTGGAGCGAGATCTGTTCTTCCGTCTTGGCACCGAGGCACCATCGGAAGTTCTGTCTGTACCGCGCGGAGCGGGAGACAGATTTCTACGCGTAAAGCTCAGTGAAGGCTTCTGGGTTAGCGCTGAGGCTTCGTCCGAAGTTTTGTCTTTACCACGCGTAGCGGGAGACTGTTTCCTACGCGTAAAGTGCAGTGGATTCTTCGGGGTTAGCGCTAAGGCTTCGCCCAAAGTTTTGTCTGTACCGCGCGTAGCGGAAGACTGAATTTTACGTACGGGGCACGGAGGGAGCGTCGCTACAACCTCGTTGGCCGAAGAGATCGGAGAGATCGGAGAGTCCGGAGAGATCGGAGAGTCCACAGGAATAGTAGAGGATGTCTTGGGCATCCACACATTGCGCAGCTTCCTATTGTCCTGGACGGAGAGAGGGCGAGAGCTACCCCCGGCTCGAAGCATGTCTTCGTAGGCTGACTGGTCGAAATGAACGACCAGCGTCTTCTTCACGGTTCCCACGGATACCGTATCGTGTTGAGCAATTACTTCCTCGTCAGAAGAGAAAGATGTCCCCAGCAGAGTCGACATCTAGTTTGTGGTATTAAACGAAAGGAATGAAATTGTATTTCAATGACGGGGTTTATGTGAAACCCGCGCCCTTCTGTTTACAAACAAACTTGTACAATGTAATCCTATACGAGGATGTGGGAGTACAATTTATTTAATCTGGGTATAAATTGCTATAGGTGTCTGATCTGCGGTCGATCACTTTAGCCCTTGGACCACACGATGTTGAAGAAGTGCCGTGGAAGACAGGTAGCAGCTTCGAAGGTTGCAGAAGAGGTTGGACGCACAAAGCCAAGGTCGTCGATCCCTGCTCTTTGCCTGCTCTCCGGGCTCTCTCTCTCTCTCTCTCTCTCCTTGGACGATAATTCTCTCCTGGATGATAATTCTTTTTTTTCCTCTTCTCTCTTTTTTCCCCATTGATAGGGGTCTCTATTTATAGAGTTTTGGTGACAGTGACCACTCCGTTGGTGTAAAAACCGAGGAGTGGGAAGTACAATACCCTTTTACACAACGGTTAAAGTAACCAACGCCTGTGTATGGATGATCTTTTGAATGAGCGTAAGACGCGGGTCCAACTAAGGGAACACAACGCGTACTATTGCTACAAAGATCACGGCGTAAGAGCCACGCAGGTAGGTATCCCGTGTGTAGAAACGGTTGGCGTAGAAGCCAAATGACTGTCACCCTGGCACAGAGGCCAGATAGGCATAGAAGCCGAATAGGCGTAGAAGCCGGATAGGCGTAGAAGCCGGATAGGCGTTGAAGCCGGATAGGCATAGAAGCCGGAGAGGCGTTGAAGCCGGGTAGGCGTAGGAGCCGGAGAGGCGTTGAAGCCGGATAGGCGTAAGAGCCGGAGAGGCGTTGAAGCCGGATAGGCGTAGGAGCCGGACAAGCGTTGAAGCCGGAGAGGCGTTGAGAGCCGAAGGGGCACAGGTCTTGAATGGGCGTAGAAGCCGCTGCGTACCGTGCCCGAGTGCTGACGGGGACGTCTTAGCCGGAATCACGGCTTTCGAAGATGTAATCAAATCTTCTACAGAGATTTGCCATCATCCTGTGTATTAAATACGAAGACGTGTTTCGAAGGTCTGCAGCCCTTCTGTGCATCCGTTGCAGAGACGTGCCTTGACTGAACCTGTCACCGCTCCGTGCAATTAGACGTAGAGACGTGCCTCGAGCCCCGTACGATGTGCAGCTTTTGTCGTGGCAGGCGGTTTGTCTACTGCGGAGCGTAAACCGGCTTATGCCTGCCTGTGTAAAATAATGCAACGTATCCCTCTGTGCAAAAAAGAGCGGTTTATGCTGAGGGGACGTCAGTAAACGACGGTTCGGTGGTATCTTAACCCAATCCTCTGCATTAAATGCAGGGATCCGCCATCATACTGTGGTGTGCGTCCCGAGGGGTCTGTGCCTGTTTCCAGCCGTCGTCTGGGTCGCCGTGCAGCACTTTTTGTCAAGAGTCAGAGGCCAGGTTCACTGCGTGACTTGACAGGTTCATTTCGGGGAAGACAAAGCGTTCCTCGTACGCTATTTTAACGCTGCTTTGAGAGCAGCTGAGTTTTTACGCCCTGGAGGCGATGGGGGGGGTCCCGTCTACGCCGAAGCGGTTTTGTACGCGCTGCACCCTTGAGCTCTTACGCCTGATGGCACTGAAGGCCTTTGTTTGCGCTGCTCTGTATCAATACGCCGCGTAGCTTTTGCCAGCGTATTTTTTATGCTTCTACAAGGTATTCTCGAAGATAGATCTGAGATCGGGATATCACCAAGTGAAGGTACGGAAGCAGGACATTCCGAAGACCGCATTCAGAATAATATATGGGCACTACAAGTTTTTGGTCATGCCATTTGGATTGACCAATGCTCCAGCGATCTTCATGGACTTGATGAATCGAGTCTTCCACCAGTACTTGGACCAGTTCGTGGTCGTCTTCATATATGATATACTTGTCTATTCGAAGAGTCACGAGGAGCACGAGGAGCACCTGCGGATTATTCTAGAGACTTTGAGGAGAGAGCAGTTATATGCTAAACTCAGCAAATATGAGTTCTTCTTGGACAGAGTTTCATTTCTTGGACATGTTGTTACAGGAGATGGTATTTCTGTTGATCCAGAGAAGATCTTAGCAGTTGAGACATAGCCTGTTCCTAAATCAGCAGCAGAGGTGAGGAGTTTCCTTGGACTTGCGGGATATTACCGACGGTTCATGGAAAACTTCTCAAGAATAGCGGCACCTATGACTCGTTTGACTTGTAAAGACCAAGAATTTATATGGAATGACGAGTGTCAAGCAGCCTTTGAAGAGTTGAAGAAACGACTGACTACAGCACCAGTATTGACGATTCCGTCAGGATCAGGAGGTTATGTGATCTACAGTGACGCATCAGGAAAAGGCTTAGGATGCGTATTGATGCAGCATGGCAAGGTGACTGCATATGCATCTAGGCAGTTACGAGTACATGAGAAGAATTATCCGACTCATGACTTGGAACTTGCAGCCGTTGTATTTGCTCTGAAGCTAGGGAGACATTACTTATATGGGGAACGAGTGGAAATCTATACAGACCACAAAAGCCTCAAGTACGTCTTCACGCAGAAGGAGTTAAATATGAGGCAACGTCGATGGCTCGAGTTGATAAAAGATTTCGAGATAGAGCTACATTATCATCCAGGCAAGGCTAACGTGGTAGCAGACGCGTTAAGCCGGAAGCCAGCAGCTTACTTCTTGACAGCACAGAGGAAACTATTGGAGGACTTGCAAGAGCTTGGCATTGAAGTGATACTACCCGGAGCAGATGGGACACTAGCCAACTTGCAAGTACAATTATCATTGGTAGAGAGGATTAAGGCATCTTTGCCTACAAATGCCAGATTCAGGAGACTAAAGGAAAGGACAGAGGCTGAAGAGCAGACCGGATTGCGCATTCATGAGGATGGAACATTATGATGTGGTGATCGTCTTTATGTTCCAAATAGAGAGATTTGACAGGAGCTGATGGCAGAGGCTCATAGTTCAATTTATTCTATTTATCCTGGAGGTACCAAGATGTATCACGACTTACGATAGCACTTTTGGTGGCATGGAATGAAGAGAGAGATAGCTCGCTTTGTAGCTAAATGTCTGGTATGTCAACAAGTGAAGGCGGAGCACCAGAGGACAGCAGGATTATTGTAACCACTTTCGATTCCAGAGTGGAAATGGGAGCACATCACTATGGACTTCGTCACGGGTTTTCCCAAGAGTCCAAGTGGGAGAGATGCAGTGTGGGTAATAGTGGACCGACTCACAAAGTCAGCCTATTTTATACCTTTTAGAGTGGGTCAGTCTACAGAAGCTTTAGCTGACTTATATACGAGGCAGATTGTGAGATTGCATGGCATACCAGTCAGCATTGTATCGGACAGAGATTCGCGCTTCATATCGCACTTTTGGAGGAGCATGCAAGAGAGTCTTGGTACTCGTCTGAAGTTCAGTACATCTTACCACCCGCAGACAGATGGGCAGTCGGAGCGTACTATTCAGACCTTGGAAGATATGTTGAGGGCTTGCATGTTAGACTTCGGAGGATCATGGGAGGACCACCTACATCTTGTAGAGTTTTCTTACAATAATAGCTATCAAGCGAGTATTCAGATGGCTCCGTTTGAAGCATTGTATGGAAGAAAATGTAGGTCTCCTGTGTATTGGAGTGACGTGGGAGAACGTCAAATTTTGGGACCCGAGTTGGTAGTCAACACCGTAGAGACAGTCAAGAAGATTCAGGGACACTTGCGAGCAGCGCAAGACAGGCAGAAGAAGTGGGCAGACCTTCATCGTCGTCCCTTGGAGTTCAAAGAGGGCGATCACGTCTTCTTGAGGATATCACCGACCAGAGGCACCATCCGATTCGGAGGGCACGGCAAGTTGAGTCCAAGGTATATTGGACCATTTGACGTGCTCGAGAGAGTTGGAGAGGTGGCATATCGACTTGCGCTGCCACCTTCACTGGAGGGAGTACATGACGTATTCCATGTGTCATAGCTCAGGCGATATGTGGCAGACAGCAGTCATGTTCTCGACCATTCGGAGATCACCATTGGGCCGAGCTTGTCTTACCAAGAGCAACCCGTGGGAATCCTTGATCGTCGAGAGAAAGTGTTGAGGAACCAGTCTATTCCCTTGGTTCGCGTAGCATGGATGCATGGCGCGCCAGGAGAATCAACTTGGGAGCGCGAGGACGACATGCGCAAGCATTTTCCGAAACTATTCGCAGACCAAGGTATGAATTTACATTGTTAATTTATATCTTATACCATCCTTGCATTCTATCGTGGCTTAATTTTAATTTTGAGGACAAAATTTTTACAAGTTGGGTAGAATGTAAAACCCCCTTCCTAGAAAATCTTATATACCCTTTATTTATTAATTATTAATTTAAATTATAGTAATTAAGTCTAAATAGGAGAAATAGATTTTTAATAAATTTTATTTTAGGTGTTCGGGCACTTAGAGGACTTATGGGACCATCAAAAATTTTTCGGAATTTATTCCATGTAGGAGACCCCTTGAGCAGTTGCTAGCCTAATGGTGTGCATTATCCATGAATTTTCTTATGAGTATATATATAATATATATGTATACACAAATATATATATATGTATATATATATTTAGAAAGGAAAAGGAAAGAAAGAAAAAGAAATAATTAAATAAGAATTTAATAATAGTAATAATAATAATAATAATAACATAACTCAAACCATTCCTTAGTAATTTGCTATTTCCAGACCTTCAGCAAACTTGCTGTGACCGCCCCTTCAACTTAGCAAATTTGCTAAGACCCGCACACTTCAACCCTTCAGCCCCTTTAGTGATTTGCATAACTCACAGACCCGACGCCCCCCTTTGGCCGAAACCGAACCACCCTATTCCCTTTCTCTCTCCCTATTAAATATATATATATATATATATATTTATCTTTCAAAAACCCTAACCTAAAATATCCAGACCCCCTCTTCTCATCTAGAGCCGTCACCGCAGCCAGAGAGCCCCGCCAAGCCATCCAAACCATCCCGACGACTCTGACCTCGCGTACTGCAGATTCCCACACGAGGCACCTTCGCTCTGGAATTGTTTTCCGTTGACTCGCTCAACCAAATATTGTTCCGTCTTCACCGGTATGCTCACCCCTTAACCCTCTTCCATACTTGTATTATAGCCAACCTCGAAAAACGTGTATCCCTAGGCAAAAAATAGCGTCCAAAGTGGGCGCGAGCAGACCCAATTCTGGGATCGCAGAAAACTGCGGTGACCACCCATATTGCCGAGTTCGCATCTCCCACCACAGAGATCCGAATTCGGTAATTCTTTTTGATACATGTAGAACACTTGACCTAGTTTATTTTCTGTTAAATAACCCTATGTTATTAGCTGTTGTGGACATAATTAAATTCATCACAAAACTGCGCGAACCCACATTTTCCAGATTTCTAAAAGTTGGAAAACGGAGCGTGCCCCGCCAAACGGGACTGCCCCGCCGTGTACTAAGTGTACTGAATGGTGCACGCAGCATAACCGGACACGTAAAAATTTATGGAGACTGATTCGGACGCGTGTGCGCGCCAGAATCAGGCCGTATCCGTGGACACTCCCCGTGTCGCAACTTTTATGGAACTCGCGCGTATTTTGTGCACGCTAGTCAGATTGCGACAAAACTTGCGCCACTGGACTCGTGGTAACGCTGGTCCTGTGACCCAATTTTCACGCAATTCTGAGACGGTTGACCAAATCGCCAATTGGCGGGCCCCATAGTTGACTTT
Source organism: Iris macrosiphon (assembly GCA_036927795.1). NCBI lineage: Eukaryota > Viridiplantae > Streptophyta > Magnoliopsida > Asparagales > Iridaceae > Iris > Iris macrosiphon. The sequence goes on along the minus strand of JAYESA010000007.1, from coordinate 177,276,634 downwards.
TTGGATAAAATTGTGTTCGGCTCATCGGAATCCACATTTGGATATACCGTTGGGTTCGTATTGATATTTAGAGTTATTTGACCTATAGTTTATCCCATTTAGAGACTGTTACCCTTGGCACGCTTTTCGGTGCAAAGTGGGCCACACGTGGATCCCACTTTTGCCCAAAATTATCGTTTTGCCCCTGTGTCCAAATTGGACGAAAGGGATATATTTTTTAGCTATTTTGCTCATTCCGGAAATGTTGGTGATGTTTGTTTCAGCATCGGGAGACGTTTGTTCGGAGTCCTTAGTTCCAGGTTCTATGTCCTTGACATTTGGGCGCGTACACTTTACAGATTTTTTGCCAGGCAAGTATACCTTGCCATTGTACTGTATTTACATTACATATAAGGCATGCATGTTTATTTTCTGCTTATTTAGTTCATTTATTTTAACTGCTATATAAACTGCGCGTCCAAGGAAACTTGGGTGCAACGACGGTGTCGTCGTACTATATTTTTATTTATATATATGCATTGGACCTACTTTATGAGACTACCCCACCTTCATGAGGCATTTATGTTTCATTGGCCATGACACTATTCTTACACGAGTGTGAGTCACATGTAGGACACGGACTTGCGTACTCGGCTGGCCACCGGTACGTATAGGTCGTACGACGGATAGGGATAACTGCCAATAGAAAATTTGCATGCTAGTAGACCTGGCGGTTATTAGAGGTATTATCGTGTCATGGACATGACATGCTTAAAGCATTGGGTGGGGAGAACAACTAGTAAGGCATTTGGGCTCCTTTGCACTTTCCTTGTGTAACCCGTACGCTCCGCCGGAGATGCGCGGTCATGATGACCTCTATATATTATATATTATCAGGCGGGCCTCCGGCGTTCGAAAGTCGTCGTGCCTTTATAGGCCCCTGGATCTCCAAGAGAACCATGCCAATCCTATTTTAGCCAGATAGCCCACTTGGTGGAAAGTTGTTCTCAAACTGCATTCAATAGATGGTTAGGCGACCCCAATGGATGTTTATTTTCAGTACTTTATTGGCATGTGCTTTTTGTATCTTGTTACATCCCTCTGAGGACCTGGTCCCTTTCCAGATATAGATGAGCAGGAGTACCCGCAGGAGTATGGACCTGGACCTGACGCTACCTATCAGTCTGAGACGATCTTACCTTCTGATTATATGTGATTTATTGCAGCTGTTTAGAGATTTTAGTTGCTATTCTTTTCTAGACATTTATTCTTATATTAGAGTTTATTCTCTTCTCTCTTTAGTAGTTTATTATAGTCGATTTGCAGTGGATTTGTTTCCACCCGACTATCACACTTTGAGATTTCTATTTTGAGACTGCTTCTTTGATATTCAGTTATTGATTTCCATTATTCTATTATTTGTGCTGTGGATGAGATATAGAACTGCGTGTGACTTGTTGTGACATATATTACCACTGTGGATTGGATATTCATGTACAGCGTACGTGTGCATATGGTTTCCATATATTGGAGTTCGTATACATACGGCTGGCGTGTTACGTATTCCTAGTCCTACGTATTTTGGGACTGGGGCGTGACAGCTTGCAAAACTAGGCTGTAATAGCAGCATGAGTCGAGGTAGCACAAAAATATAAGTACGCTAGATGATGATGAAAGGAGGTACAAATTAATTCAAGTTCACAAAAACAAAACAAAATAAGTAACAATAATAAAAGACTCTACAATCTCTACAGTTATCATACAACCTCCTTGTCTAAGTCGCTAGTCGACCAAATAGGGGCAAGGACCTCTAAATTCTCTTGTCTGAATAAATACTGTTGTCTTTTGCTAGCATGCGATTAATATCATTCTGTTACACTACATCGATGGGTCAAGAGGACTATGTGATACTAAGTTGTGAGGTATACTATCCAACTTATAATAATAAACTAATACTGTACTGTGTTAAGGATACCGTAGAAGCTCCTGTTAAGGTCTACGAGAAAGGGTCTCGGTACTTATTAGGGTATCCTCTTACATTACATAGGTCATGGTTGTCTTAAGTCTTAATTATAGTGCTCATAGAGCAAGTGTCAATAGTAAGGATAGAAGAGTTACTGGCCGTCAAGGGGAAAGGGATCTAACTTGTATTGAGGTGGGGGTACAAATTACGCGATTTAACACTAAGGGATGATCATCGGGTCACAGTCTACAATAATAACTTAAACTATCAAATTCTAATTACCAATCACATAATTCAAAAATTCAAGAGTAACAACCAAATCCTTGCAAGCTATATATATCCTAACATAGAATAAAATTACTTGGTCTATAATCAGAAGTGTCAGATGGCACGAGTTGAAAGATGAAAAGAAAAAACGTAATTAGTCGTCGCACACTAGCGAGCGCTATAGTCGTAGAGGAGCAATATATGAAATTAAAATAGAGGGCTCTAGATAGCATCATGGTTCTCTAAGGGGGTGGTATGCTAGTTGCTATGTTCGAGGTATGATCAAGGAAAAAGTGTTGATTACATTCCTCTAGGCTTCCTAAGGTACTGTCTACTAATAATAAGACAATGATCTAAGTTTATAGTTCTCCAATACTATCTAACTATGAAGGTTAGGTTCAGTCCTAATATTCAATTTTGGTTTTCTATTGGTTCCTCAATACTAGGGTCAAACATTATGGTAAACTTCTAACTAACTCTAGTAGTGTCTATACTACTCTCAAGTCTTCATAATACATCAAGGGGTAATGGTAAATCAATCTATAGATAAGGAATTCTAGGGTTCACTAGATATTCTAAACTTAGTGGTGTGTCTATATTCCTGTTGTATTCTTAATAGGAGGTTACCCTACTTATCATCTAACAACAGGGACTTCTATATTCCAGGAGAGGCTATACTCAAGAAATTATCAGGGAAGCACATGAATCAAGCAGGATACAATTATTCGAATAGAATGGATATGAGGAAGATGAATCATAGTCAATTATGGATGAGATCATATACTCTATTCCTAAGTGCAGGCTTGTTCGGTACAGTAATGTAACCGAGACAATATGCTCTCGACCTGCATGGGCCACCACAAAAATATGGCATACCCCAGTCCCAAAATACGTAGGACTAGGACACGTAAGCATGCCAGCCGCATGGATATGGCAACTCCAATATATGGAAACCAAAATCCACACGTACGCTGTAATATGAATATCAAATCCACAAGTGGTATAAATCTATAACAAGTCACAGGGTATAATCTAAATCTCATCCACAGAAAATCAAATATAAATAATTAACCAGTATCTATAAAACTAGATCTCAATAAGAAGTATCTAAGGATGATAGTTGGGTAGAAATAAATCCACTACCAACTCGAATATAAGAGCAAATATAATATAAGTACAACACAACAAACACCATATAAGAATACCAGCTAACAACCACGGGCTCGAAGAGAAGACATCCCCGAAACAAAGGTAACCATCCGAACCTGATCTCCTGCGAATACTCAAGAACAGATATACCTGGAAGGGGCCAGGTCCTCAGAGGGACATAACAAGATACATAAAAGCATGCCAATAAAATACTGAAATAAATATCCAATGGGTCGCCTAACCGTCTAAAGTGAATGCAGTTTAAGAACAACTTTCCCAACGCGTGCGCTATCTGGCTAAAATGGGATTGGCATGGTTCTCTTGGATTTCCAGGGGCCTACAAAGGTACGTCATCTTTTGAACGGCGGAGGCCTGTCTGATAATATATAATATATAGTGGTCATCATGACCGCGCATCTCCAGCGGAGCGTACGGATTACACAAGAAAAGTACAATGGAGCCCACACGCCTTACTTGTTGTTCTCCCCACCCCATGCTCTAAGCATGTCACATCCATGACACGATAATACCTCTAATAACTGCCAAGTCTACTAGCATGCAAAGTTTCTAACAACAGTTATTCCTAACGCACGGCCCACACGTACAGAAGGCCAAACCCTTCACGTAAGTCCGTGATCTACATGATACTCACAACTCGTGTAACAACTGTGTCATGGCTAATGAACCTAATATTGCTACATGATAATAGAGTAGTCTCATAAACAAGGTCAATACAAATACATAAATAAAAACATATCGCGACGACACCGTCGAGCGTATTTTATATAACAGTTAATATATATGAACTAAAGACAGAAAATAAAGATGTATGCAACATATGGAATATGAATAACAATACAATGGCAAGGTATACTTTCCTGGCAAGAAGCTGCAAAATGTAACGTCCAGATGTCCAACACACAGGACCAGAAGCTATGGCCTCCGAACAAATATCTCCGGATGCAAAAATAGATATCACCAACATTCCCAGAATAAGCAAAATAGCTAGAAAGCACTTCCCTTTCGTCCAATTTGGACACAGGGGCAAAACGGTAATTTCGAGTAAAAGTGGGGTCCACGTGGGGCCCACTTTGTACCAAAAAATGTTCCAAGGATAACAGTCTCTAAATGAAACAAATTATAGGTCAAATAAACTCTAAATGTCAATACGAACCCAACGGTATATCCAAATATGGATTCCGATGGGCCGAACACAATTTTGCCCAAAAAGTCAACCGTGGGGCCTGCCAATTGGCGACTTGGTCAACCGTGTGGTGGCCCATGCAGGTCAACGACTAAATTGTTCGGTTTTAACTTAGGGACCGAACAGGCCTGCAATAAGATTAAGGATTTTAGGAAAAGCTCATCGACTTGATTGAATCGTTCTTGATATTCATATCGGTTTCGAATCATTTTATTGACTTGCATCCTGCCTTGATTCCTGTGCGCCTTTATCGTTTATTTTTGGATGCAGAGTAAAGGATCTACCAGCAAGCGACGAGGTTCCTACAAGATCACCACGAGATGCTCTACCAGCATGACCGTGGAGAACGCACAGACTCTTGGAGCAGCTAATGCGCGTAAGTGATTTGTAGATACCGTTCCTAGTACTGTTTAGCTTGTGCCTATTGGTTCGTGACCTCAGCCCCAACCTAGTAATTTTAAACTTGCTAATAACCTGGAATGCTTTTATGTTGATAACTGTAGAGATTGTAGAATCTTTTGTTATTGTGCTTATTGTAGGATGTTTTGTGAACTTAAATAATTTGTACCTCCTTTCATCATCATCTAGCGCACTTAATTTTGCTGTACTTGATTTATGCTGCTATTCTATAGCCTAGTTTTGCAAGCTTACTCCTTATCGAGCTTGTTCATGACAAGTGTATTATTGGGGAGGCCCACAATGATATATTTCAGAATCAGTGTATTACGGTCTGATCAACCATAGTGCGCTTGATTCGCTCTTCGCACTACTTTACGTGGATTGAGATATATAGTTGACTAGTATACCTGCCCTAGACATGTCTGAGCATAACTGTATTAATACAAGCATGTGAATAGGAATTACCAAGATAGGATTCAATCCACAACTACCTGACGATTCCCATTTGAATTCTTTAAACGCCTTGATCCCGATACTTCTGTTCTATCACCTCACCCTTGAACTCTTTATTATTGATCTCCGTTTTGCCTATTTTGGGAAGACGAAATCTCGTGCTTGGTATAAGTTTGGTACATAGATAGTACTAGATATGTCCCATAGGCCGATCACATACTTGAGGATTATTCTTTCAAAATTAAGGACATATCATATGTGATATGATCGGTGTTAAAATTTCGAGGATTGAATGACAGGAGTAAACATATTAAGGAATATTTTCTTAAGGTATATAGCCTTATGTAATGGATGGGTAAAATTCTAAGTTGGGTAGCAGTGCATTGTCAACTCGAGAGGATTTTTCTTTTAGAGTGTGACCGAGTAAGATTAGATTGGGAGAGGTTCAAGCCATTCTAATTTTAAAAATTTAGAGGAGTGACTAAGATGATTAATGAATTCATATCAAGGACCCAATAGTTACACCTTAGGAACATGATTTAAATTTTGAATAATGAAAGTAAAATCGTCAATTTGAATTTAGAGGATATACGATTCAACTTGAACATTGATGGACTACATTTAAAATTATTTTTCAACTTGATGATTTGAATTAAGAATTAAAATTTGATGGTTGGACTAACTAGTTGGATTATTGAGGAGGTGAATGAAATTCAAAAAAAAGTTGAGGCATACAAGTGTGAATGGGAATACTACTGGACTTGAATTACTTCTAGAAGAAATTATGATAATTAGAATCGTGAGGTAAATTTATAAGCATATGCAAATCTTGAAGGTGTTATATAGACTTAATTTAAATTTCACCTGTGGGTAATTTGAGGAAGTAAGAAGTAATAACCATAGGTTGAATTTTTGATTGGAACAGTAGTTATCTTAACCTTGAAGTGATTGCAGTGGATAAGACTATGATTTAATTGTCGCAAGGAGATTATAAATTGGGTAGGTTGTAAACCCCCAGATTTTTTGAAGGTGTTACATGAAGGATTAACAGATTATGGCTTAATTTTAAATTTTGAGGACAAAATTTTTATAAATTGGGTAGGTTGTAAACTCCCAGATTTTTTACAAGAATTTTAAATTGGGATTTTTCACAATTTTCTGGAATTTTCTGGGAATTTTTTTGTAATTAAAATCAGGGTTTTAATTATTAAATGATTTTTTAATTGATAATAAACAATATTAAAATATTATAGAAATAATATTTTTTGGTGTAAAATGAAAAATTGGACTTAGGGCAATTTTTTGGAATTTATTGGGCCTTAGACCTATTTTTAAATACCTAAAAACTATTTAAAATTAATTATAAATTAATTAATTGTTTTTTTATTATTATTATTATTAACTGTTAATTCCGGCCCAGCCCGGCCTGCGGCCCAGCCCGTGGCCCGTTACCTTAATGGGTCGGGTCGGGTCCACCTGAACCCGACCCGCCCGGACCCGCTCCCCAGCCCATCGTCCCCAGCCGCCTGACCCGTTCTCCCCCTCCACTGCATCCGCCGGCAGCCGCTCCGCACGCCGCTGCGAGCGCCGCGCCACGCCCTCCACGACCCCCTCGCCCCTCCGCCTTGGCCGGCCCCTCTCCCCTATAAAGCCCAACCCAGCTTTCCCCCTTGACTCACTCGCCCAGCCACCGTGCCGCCCGCCGCAGCCCTCAGTCCCCCGGCCAGCCTTCAGTGCCACCACCCTCCTCCCCGGCTTCCTCTTCCTCCCTCTCCCCTCGCCGTAGCCAGCCGCCCCCTCGGCCCAGCGTCTCCTCCTCCTCCCCAGAACCCCCCTCGAGCCGCAGCTCCTCGCCGTCGGCTCCGCCTGAGCCGTCCCCGGCGCGCCGCCGACCACCAGCCGCGTCCCTAGCAGCCCGACGAGCCTCCCCCAGCCCTCTCCGGCGTGCCTCCGGCCGGACCCCGCCGTCTACGGCCAAAACCCTAACCCTAAATCCCCAATTCTTCGTGTCGGCGTGTCGGACACGACACGGACACGAGAAAATCTGGTTTCTCGAGCCCAGTTCAGGTACGTGTAACTTTCTCCTCACTGCCCCATTTTCAATTCCGTAAATTGAGTTGTGAAGCATGTATGACCCTCTCGGTGCCCGGATAAACCGCTCGGGGCATCGCGTCCTGTGGTGATCGCACACCGCGATCCAAAAACAGGAAAAACATCTACCCGATTCACCCCGGAACTGGGTACGCCCCGCCAAATGGGACGACTTGGTCGTGCACGGTCTTCACAGATATGTGTGCAGCATTGATACGGACGTGTGAGGTTTCGCGGAAGTCGATTCAGGTGTGCGTGCACACCGGAATCAACGCGTATCCGTGGACACCGCCCCGTATCTGCCTTTTCTGTTTCATGCCCTAACTTCCTGTACACACGTCAGATCGAAACAAAACTCGCGCCATCGGACTCGTAGCGATACGCTGGTCCTGTGACCCAAGTTTGGTTCGATTCTGAGAACGTTGACGAAATCGCATGTCGTGGGCCCCATAGGCCCCGTTCGATGGACGATTTTGTGATCGACTCATCGGAATCCAATTCTGGAAGTTCTGTTGAGTTCGTATCATCGTTCCTGACCTGTTGACACTAAGTTTGGTGAATTTGGAGACCTTTGACCCTGACACATTTTTCGGTGCAAAGCGGGCCCACATGCGGACCCGTTTTGGCCCGAAATTGCCGTTTTTGCCCTTAACTCCAAATTGGACTCAAGGACAGGCATTTTTAGCTATTTGATATCTTCTGAGCATGATGGTAATGTTTATTTCAGCATCTGGACACATTTTTGGAATATTTCCCCGAGACACAATTGTAATTGGATCCAAACATCAGGCAAGTACCTGCACTTCAAGTTTATTCTTTATATTATGATAATCAGTTCCTTGCTCTACTTGTACCATTGGATGTTACATGTAGTGTTAGAATACTGGATTTCATGTCTTGAATAGTGGATTTCATGTCTTGAATACTGGATTTCATGTCTTGCTTTTCGTATCGGGTGAGAGAATACTAGAAGGCATGTAGTTTACCCTTCCCCTTGCCGTGTCTAATAGCTGTTGGTACGCGACTGTACCCACAGCCGGATCTCGATTATTCATGTTTAATAGCCGTCTATGACGGCCAGATTAGCCTTATAAACCCCTACATGCCAACTATGTATTCTAAATACACAAGTTCACGCACATAGTTCTTGTCGTGTTGCAGTTCTTGTTGTCTTGTTACAGTTACATTTCCTGTCACATTTTATTCCTGTTTTACTCATATTCCTGGTTTAAAGCAATTAATCATGTTTTACTTATAGACCTGATTTATAGCATTAATTCTCAGTTAATTTTTACTATTTATTATGCATATTCTGATCATGATGCTTAGTCAGTTCTTTTCTACCTGTCATAAATATTTAGTTTAAATCTTGTTGTGCATTGTGTACTTTGCTCCTTTCCTGACTAGATCCGTTGTTTTAGGCGATGATGAGAACCTTGCCCCCACCTATTATGGCCCCTATGAGGTAGCAGGTGATATAGTTAAGAAGCCGGTTCCTACTCAGGAAACTACCTTTGAGGAGTAGTAGCCAGTTAGCTAGTTTTTCCCTTTTCAGCATAATACTCGGGTTTGTCCCCGATTTATCTTCTGGCTTTGTATTAACTATGGATCTGGTTGTCACAGATTAAATATTATAAAATCCTAGCATTCTTATTCCTGTGATTATCCTTGCCTGTTTATTATTTTGGGTAAGATAGATATTTATTGATCCCAGAAAATGACCTAGACAGCGTACTACCGCCGACACTGCGGCGTAGGCTGGACGTACCCACGTACTCGTGCCCGAATATCCGGGTGCGGGTCGTGACAAACCGTCTCAGAATTGCGATTGGGTCACAGGACAAGCACGTTACCACGAGTCCAGTGGCACAAGTTTTGGCGCAATCTGATGAGCGTGCACAAAATGTGCACGACTTTCGCAAAAGTTGCGACACGGGGTGTGTCTGCGGATACGGGCTGATTTCGGCGCGCACACGCATCCGAATCAGTTTTTACAAATTTTTACGTATCCGGTTACGCTGTACGCACCGTTCGGTACACTTGGTACACGGTGGGACGGTCCCGTTTGGCGGAGCGCACTCCGTTTCACAACTTTTGGAAATCTGAAAAAGTGTGTTCGCGAAGTTTTCCAACGAATTTAATTCTGTCTACAGCAGTTAATAATCTAGGATTATTTAACAAAAATTAAACTAGGTCAAGTGGTCTACGCATACCAAAAAGAATCATCAAATTCGGATCTCTGTGGTGGGAGATAAGAACTTGGAACCATGGGTGATCACCGCAGTTTTTTGCGATATTTTTGCTAACTTTGGCGCTATTTTTGCCTATGGGTACGCATTGTTCGTGGTCTACTATTACATAGATATGGAAGAGGGTTAAGGGATGATCATACCGGTGAAGATGGGGGTGGCGTTTGGTTGAGCGAGTCGATGAAAAATAACTCTGGAACATAGGTACCTCGCTGTGGAATCTGCAGTGTGCGGGGTCGCGGTCGTCGAGATTTATTTGGACGGCCTGGCGGGGTTCTTCGGCTGTAGTGGCGACGCTTTCTAGGTCTATGTGGGAAGAGGAAGGGTTTGGATGATTTAGGTTTAGGGTTTTAGATGAATAGAATTATATATGAATATAAGTGGGGAGAGAGGAGGTGGGTTCCGCTCACATACGCGGGTCTGTTGGTTGCAAAGGTGTGGAATTTGCTAAAGGGGGCGTTCAAATTTTGCTAAGGGGTTGCATGGAAAGTTTTCTAGGAAGGCTGGTGCTTAGTTGCTGCTAATAGTAATGGTTTGGTTGGTGCTTAGTAAGTAACGGATTTTTTTTTTTTAACTCTTTTTTTTTCAATTAAATATATATGCATATATATATATATATATATATATATATATATATATACTCATAAAAAAATTCTAGATTTATATTAATTCACATCATATTAAGATAGCAACTGCTCAAGGGGTCTCCTACATGAAATAAATTCTAAAAAATTCCTGATGGTCCCTAAATCCTCTAAGTGCCCCAACACCTAACATAAAAATTATTAAAAATCTATTTATCCTAATTAGACACTAATTACTATAATTAAATTAATAATTAATAATTAAAAAGGGTATATACGATTTTTAGGAATAGGGGTTTTACATAGGGTGATAGTAGGATTGCCCATATGGCTAGGCGAGAGTTGAGTGCCCTGGACTTGGTCATGAGGACTCTGAGGGGGTTCACTCGAGAGATCACATGGATGGTTTGCCCTGTCAAGTAATGGCGGGTCTTTTGGACAGCGAATACTAGGTCAAGACATTCTTTCTCGACCGTATTGTACCTATGTTCTGCACCGATCATCATTCTGCTGAGATAGTAGATAGCTTGCTCATAGCCTTCATCGCTATTTTGGGTAAGAAGAGCGTCGAGAGAATGGTCCATTGCCCGGACGTAGAGTAAGAAAGGCTTTCCCATGATTGGGGCCACCAACACCAGGGGGTTCGTAAGATACTTCTTAATGTCGTCGAATGCTCGCTGGTATTCTTCTGTCTAAGTGAAAGAACCTCCCTTCTTCACGATCTGAGTAAAGTGTCGGCATCGTCCAGAGAGATTTGCTATGAATCTCCTAATGTATGACAGTCTTCCCTGCAGACCACTAAGTTCTCGCAGGTTCTTTGAAGGATGCATATCCATGATTGTCTTAATCTTCTCAGGGTCAATATGAATGTCCTTTGAAGTTATGATAAAGCCCAAAAACTTGCCTTTGGAGACTCCCAAGAATGACTTGGTGGGATTTATCTTAAGCTGGTAGGCTCACATTAAATCGAATATCGTCTTCAGGTCATGGAGATGATCATCTTGAAAATGGCTCTTGACAACGATGTTATCAACGTAACATTCCACTGTCTTTTGCAAATGGTCACGAAAGATAGTGCTCATAGATCGTTGGTATATAGCACATGTATTCTTTAGACCAAAGGATATTACCGTGTAACAGTATACCCCTATTATCGTCCGGAATAACGTGTGCTTCTCATCGTCCGGAAATAACTTGATCTGATTGTAGCCTGATAACCCGTACATGAAGTACATATGGTCGAAGCCACAAGTATTGTCAACCATCACGTCTATGATTGGGAGAGGGAATTCGTCCTTTGTGCAAGCTATATTTAAATTATGAAAGTCGATGCAGAATCGAATTTTATCGTTCTTTTTTATGACGGGGACGATGTTAGCTGTAAACCCCTTGAATTTTCAAAAATTATTAAACTTGGATTTTCCCAATTTTTCTGGAATTTTTCTGTAATTAAAATCAAGTTTTTAATTATTTAATGATTTTTAATTGTTAATAAATAATATTAAAATATTATGAAAATAATATTTTTGGGTGTAAAATGAAAAACTGGACTTAGGGTAATTTTTCTGGATTTTTTTGGGCCTCAGACCTATTTTTAAATGCCTAAAAACTATTTTTTTAATTAATTAATTAAATAATTTTATATTATTATTATTTTCATTTTTATATATATTTTTTCTGTTTTGGGCCGGCCCGGCCCAGTGGACCGGCCCAACAGCCCAGCCGGCCCAGCCCCAATCATTACCGGGTCGGGTCGGGTCGGGTCAGACAACCCGACCCGCTAGCCGCCCGCACCCGCTGACCCAGTCAGCCCTCGCCTTCCCCGCGTGGCCTCCGGCGCCCGAGTCCGCCGCCGAAAACCCCCAAATCAGAAACCCTAATTTCTAATTTCTTCGGGCCGTATCGGACACGACACGGACACGAAAATCCCCTGTTTCTCGAGCCTCGTTCAGGTACTCGTATCTTGCACCCTGTATCTCCGTTTACAATTCCGTAAATTGCGTTGTGAAGCCTGTATGACCCTCTCGGTGCCCGGATAAACCGCTCGGGGCATCGCGTCCTGTGGTGATCGCACACTGCGATCCAAAAACAGAAAAAACCAGACCCTGTTTCACCCCGGAAATGGGTACGCCCCGCCAAACAGGACGACTTGGTCGCGCGCGGTCTTCACAGATACGTGCGCAGCGTTGATACGGACGTGTGGGATTTCGCGAAAGTCGATTCGGGTGTGCCTGCACACCGAAATCAACGTGTATCCGCGGACATCATCCCTTATTCGTCTTTTCTGTAATTCGCCCTAACTTTGTGTACACACGTCGGATCGAGACAAAACTTGCGCCATCGGACTCGTAGCAATACGCTGGTCCTGTGGGTCAAGTTTGGTTCGATTCTGAGAATGTTGACGAAATCGCGTGTCGAGGGCCCCACAAGCCCCGCTCGACGGGCGATTTTGTGTTCGGCTCATCGGAATCCAAATCTGGAAGTTCCGTTGGGTTCGTATCAGCGTTCCTGACCTGTTGACACTAAGTTTGGTAAATTTGGAGACCTTTGACCCGGACACTTTTTTCGGTGCAAAGCGGGCCCACCGGCGGACCCCGTTTTGACCCGAAACTGCCGTTTTTGCCCTTGTCTCCAAATTGGACCCAAGGACAGGCGTTTCTAGCTAATTGACATCTTCTGAGCGTGATGGTAATGTCTATTTCATCTTTTGGACTCATCTCTGGAATTTTCCCTCAAGAGCCAATATTAACCAGATCCAAACAACAGGCAAGTACTTGCACTTCAAGTTAATCTTTATATATTGTGATAATTAATTCCCTGCCTTACATGTACCCTTGATGATTATACATAGTGTTAGAACACTGGATTTTTATGTCTTGAATACTGGAGTTCATGTCTTATTTTTCGTGTCGGGTGGGAGAATACTAAGGAGGCATGGAGTTTACCCTTTCCCCTGTATTGTCTAATAGCTGTTGGTACACGACTGTCCATCAGCCGGATCTCGATTATATTGTCTAATAGCCGTCTATGACGGCCGGATTAGCCTTATAAACCCCTACATGCCAACTATGTATTCTAAAAACAAACACAGGTTCACACAGATAGTTTCTGGTCTTGTTATATACCTTGCTGACTGTTGTAGTGTCAATTCCTGTTTCATTTATTTCTGCTTTCTCGTATTCCTGCTTACAGCTTTAACTATGAGATCATGATGTTCTGTTATGCAGTTTCTTAACTTGATATTCAATATTAATTGTCATAAATATTTAGTTTAACCTTGTTGTGCACGGTGTACTTTGCTCCTTTCCTGACTGGATCTGTTGATTTAGGCGATGATGAGGATCTTGTCCCTACTTATTATGGTCTCTATGAGGGGACTGATGATACCTATGAGGAGCCAGAACCCACCCAGGAGACCCCTGCTGCAGAGTAGCTAGTAGTAGCTATCTTTCATTTATATTCTTATGGATTAATCGGGTTTGTCCCCGATTTCAATTCTGAATTCTGTATTAAACATTTGAATCTGTTGTCACATTTATTCTCAGTTGCAATCTTAAGTTTCAATTCTCATTATTATCTCGCCTATGTTATTTGTGAATGAGCTAGACTAGTTAAATGTAGATTTGACCTAGACAGCGTACTACCGCCGACTCTGCGGCGTAGGCTGGACGTACCCACGCACTTGTGCCCGAATTTCCGGGTGCGGGTCGTGATATTAGCTACCCAATTCGGATGTTGTTCTTCGCGGATAAAGTCGCTTGCTATCAACTTATTCAACTCCGCTTTGATAGCGTCCATGACGTCTAGGCAGAATCATCGTTGTTGCTGCTTTACATGCTTGACATTTGGTAGGATATTAAGCTTGTGTATTGCAATTTGCGGATCCAATCCTGGCATATCTTCATAGTTCCATGCGAAGACGTCGATGTATTCCTTTACCAGCTGGACAAGAGATTTACACTCTTCTATTAAAAGGTTTTTGCCAATGAAGATGGGTTTAGGATCAACGTCGTCACCTAAATTAACTTGTAGAACCTCGTCCTTAATAGGAGCTTCTCACTGCTTGAATCATAATTTCCACAAAGATTCCAACTTTTGAGCCTACGGCTCTACTTCAAAGAGTTCAATAGGGTACTCATCGTCCTCTTTTGGGTCTGCTGATACCATATTGGTTGTCAACATCTGCTTGAGTATGTCCCAGATTCTGGTGTCAGAGTCCCAAGCGAAAGACTATGAAGAGTGAGATTGTGTTTCATCTTCCTCCCCTAGTCTTCGGGAGTTGTAGGAGGTGTGATATATCCTAAACCATGATCAGTCTGCTGGTAATACGTCACAGGCTTGCCCTTGGGGGCAAAGTGATGCAATTGTAAGCGTCATCCCTTGCTGTAGTATAGGCCGTGTTCGCCCTTCAAATCATATCCCATTTTCTGGAGAATATGCTTAGTCTATATGTTGTAGCAGTGAAGTTGCATTCTACCACTTTCTGGTTCTGGCTCTTCTGAGATGAAGTCCCTGCGACCTTCAACCTTTCCAAAAATGATGGATTTGTCCCCTTTCTTCCTTGTAGGAACGACAAAACAGAGGTCTTGGTTAAGAAGGATTCGGTTTACTACGTGGGTTGTGGCCACTTGCGTATGCAATTATAAACCTATACCATACTCCAAAGAATATGCGGCACCCTAATTCGCAATAACATCGGCACTCAACGAGAGGCCTTTATTGAGGAAGTATGGTATTTCCTATAAAGGGATTACATCATCGAGTGATGGTATGTTGGTGGATTCTATGACGTACTCTTTCAGTTTATCTTCTTCGACGGTTATCAGTGACATTGACGGTGCTGGAGTTTTCCTGCGGAGCTTGACTACCAGGTGCCCTGGGGATTTTGTGGCAAGGGGATCCTTGTCTGGCACATGTCTCTGTCACTGGGGTTTGACTATCGAGGATTCAGATGCCCTTTTTGAAGCTTGACCACGAGGGGAGTAGTTGTTTGGGTTGGGTATCCTCTGAGACAGACCCTTAGGGGATCACCTGAAGCGATAATAGTATCAGCTTCATCATCGGCTCTTTACCTCCTTTGTTATGGTGAATTTTCTTGTACAAGATCGAGTAGGAGTAGTACACTTTGACCCCTTTGAAATAATCTACGTCGACAAATTCTGTCTGGACGATGCCGTCTTCGCTGACGTACTTTAAGCACTGGTGTTGAGTGGATGGGATAATCATATACTCATGTATCCACGGACATCCTAGCAGGATATTGTAGGACACATTCACGTCGATGACATAACAAGTCACTTCTGTTTGGAGATTACCGATTTGCCAATTCAGACGAGTCTTGCCTAGCGGGTAGATTCTCCAGGCGTTGAATCCGCTGATAGTGGTATTGGTGGTTGTTAGCTGATGCATCGAGATTCCCAAGGTCTGTAGAAGGCTTCGTAGGATAATGCTGAGAGATCATCCAGGATCGATATGCATCTGGTCTACCTTAATGGCTCTGATGTACCATGTGTAATACATGGGGCGATTGTGCCTATTAATTTTTAATAACATCTCCTGTTGAGAGAATGTGATATTCGGTATCGCCTCCATCACACTGTTGCATTAGGGACATACGACGGGATTCTCGACCGTGTCTTCACGTGGGCCAGATAAGAGTCGACATTTTGTAATGCCTTATTTAGAGCATCATGAGTATTTTTGGAGAGACGAAGGAGCTCGAAGAGTGACAACTTAGCGGGAGTATTGGCCAGCTGTGCTAAAATAATAAAGTTGTAAGGCTTCTCTAGCCCTTGCGTTATGTCTTTTCGCATAGGTTTATCATAGCGAGTTTTCTTCTGCTTTTGCTTATCCACTGCGTGATGTTGGGATGGACCGAGATCAGTCGTGGTGGGTGTCGCGGGTATGGAAATCGGAGGTGGAATTTTATTAGGAGAATTGTATTCTCGCTGATAAGCTATGCCCGACCTGGTAACGCCAACGACAGCTTCGTCTGCTGATGGGGAAACCGTGTGACAAGACTTGGCCTTCTTTCCTTTGGACTTGGAAGTAGGAGGTGCTGTTGGCTACGTCATATCCGGGATGAGGTCTCGATGAACCCACATGACTTTGCCTCTTGGAGTAGTGAGGGGAACCAACCCGTCTTCTTGGGCAAGAGGGAGGTTAATGACCTCCATGGTTGTCCTAGGTATAGGAACGACACCATCTTAGTCCGCTGTTGTCGAAAATATGCTGAACTAGAGGGATATCATGTTTGCAGTGACTGTCTTGTCTTTGAAGTCCAAATTGAGAGATTTGGCATCAATTAACCGTTGTATGTGCCTTTTTAATATGTAACAATCATGCATGGCGTGATAGACGTAGTGGCAATACTTGGGGTTATCAACCTTGTCTGCCTCATTGGAGCGCTTGACATCATGTAGTCAGAGCTTGTTACCCTTCATCGATACCTCAAATATTTTTATGACATCATTGTCATCAAAGGAATAAGTCTCTTATACTTTTGGTGGCTCTGTTGGCTTGGTAACAGGTGAGGTCGGACTTTTAGACAAGTTAACCGTCAGGGCCTACTTTTATTTACTGTCATGACTGTTGTTAGCGGTGAGAGGATGCTTTCCCTTGTCTTCAATGCTGTGAACTTGGAATCCCAATAAGCGGGCACCTTTCGCGCTCATTTTTGTAGCAGCGACACTTATGATAAATGTCTTCCAATCATTGAATGGGCCAGATGCCATCCAGAGTCTTACTGCTGGTAGGAGGTTCTTTCGACATGTGTCTATTAGTAAAGATTTAGGGATGTCGGGAGGCAGTTTTAATACCACCTGTCAAAAATGTTTGATTTAATTTCGTGCAAGTTTTTTGTCCCCTTGGGTAATGTCCATGAGAGAGGACAGTCATATCCATCCCCCTTCATAAAATCAAGCGAGAAAAAGGGACGTCAGGTCCTTGAAGGATGAAATGCACTTATCTGGGATACTACAAAACCACTCAAAAGTGACCCTAGATAGTGCCCCAACGAACAAGTTGGTGAGTAGAGCATCAACCTGAGGTAAGTGACCCATCGTGGACTGTAAGTATCTCATGTATTGATGGGGCGATATCTTTCTATCAAATGCAGTCAGGGATAGTGGCTTGTATTTGGGAGAGTATATCACGTTATCCCACTCGGAAGGATAAGGTTGTTGGATCCCAATCTTCTGGAGCTTGTCTTGATTATCCCGGAAAACAACACAGGTGCGCAAGTCCTTAAGAGTCTTCTGGATATCATCAGGCGGAAGATCACAGAGGCTCGAGGTGCAGTCTAGCTGCTTGCGACATGAGGAGCCGGATCAAGTATGTTGGATTCTTCGTTTGTTCTCTGGTCCAAGTTTATTTGTCTCAGGGTCCGTTGCTGTGTCAGGACTAAATTTTCTTTGAACTCCAATACTGTATGAGTCAACATTTGCATAGAGATGCTCAGCGTCTGCATCATGGCCTCAAGGGCCTCAAGGCATTGCTGGTTACTTGGTCCTGCATCATGCTCATCTTC
This sequence comes from Iris macrosiphon, assembly GCA_036927795.1. NCBI lineage: Eukaryota > Viridiplantae > Streptophyta > Magnoliopsida > Asparagales > Iridaceae > Iris > Iris macrosiphon. Next base: position 177,258,768 of record JAYESA010000007.1, on the reverse strand, counting down.
TACCATGTACACTGGTATTATATAGGAAAAGGTGGACGGGAAGGTGGAGAGTGGGCAGTGTTGCATCACTTTTGTTATTCGAGGACCTCAAGGCATTTCTGACTCGGATGTCTGGGTCTCGTTGTCCTCAGGGAGAGTGAGCAGTGTTGCATCACTTTTGTTATTTTAGGGATTGCTACCCCAAGTCTCAGTGGCGGGCTCATCTTGGAAGGTATGGCTACCCCCAGCTAAGCTGTCATCCATGTGCAGAGATTCTTTGTCCTCTTAAAAGGACAGATTGACATAGAATACCGAAGGACTACCACCCCCAACTCCAATCGCAACCTCGGTTGGAAGGGAATGGTTACCCCCAGTCCTTGTTCTCGAGCGCGTGCCCTAGAATACCCCAATGTAGGTATTTGTTTGCTAATCTGTGGACGACAGACCGACATCCTCAGGTCGGGCGAGATTTTCTTCGAGACCTTCTTCATAAGAGACATCCATGTTGAGCAACATGAGGTGACGGGCAGTTCCTCCTTGTTATGTAGTGGCCTTCGGGGATATCGTCGTATTGGCCCTACAGCTTGTAACCGCTAGAACATCAACTGTCTGGTTAGAGAAACTGTTGATTTGGAAAAATAACAGTTGATGATGATGTTGCTGCAAGTGTGTCTATGAGGGAACACATCGTGCATGAGGGTTATTTCTCTCATCTTACGCTTGTGACTAATCACGTTGCGTAAATCTGACGATGGAAGCTTCACTTTCACCCCTATTTTTGTGCTCGAGAAAATCTTGGGCATGGAGGGGAGAGTGAAATTTTGTTCCCTGACCCAGTTCTTCCATAGAAACTGTAACTGGATCATTGGTGAAAGATTTAATGTGAGACGAACCCACTTTATGCATGCAGCCAAGATGGGCGCATGGGTCTGTCATCACAATATTTGTACCTCAACTTTGTTTAGGTGCAACTGCGACATCCAATTGAGTTTGAGAAGACTTTAGGGGTTGACCCACTTCCGGCGCATGAGTGCCTGGGTCAGACATATATAGTCTTCCATCAGCAGCGTGCGTGACGACTAATGGCACATGCTTTTGGAGAGCTGGCGGCATAGCCCCTCGAGTGCGCATGGCACCGAATATTTTTGGGTTTCCTTAAACCAGCGTCCTTAGGCGCATAGTATAAGAAATCCAAGTCAAGACCATTAGGATCTTTATGTGAGGCAGCATCATTCGTGGAAGGCTGTATGCACCTATATTCGGGGATGGCACGTCTCTTCTTGCTCGGGTCCCGCTGCGAAAGCATCTCTTGAGGTTCAGCATTTTACCCCTCAATAGTAGCTTTGATATGGAGATAGGATGCGCATCAACCTTATGTGCACCTGTGGCGGAGGTTGGCAATACTTTTGGAACAGATTTGGGGTTTGGCACAGCGGCTTTGATGACCCAAATCTTGCGAGTCTTGTGAGGTCGTACTGGCCTCATTGGAGAGCTCGATATGTCGACAGAATGTATGTCAACATCGCGTGCATCAACGGTGGGGGTTGGTACTACATTAGGCGCCGACCTCGGGCACAGCACAGCGGCCATGGAGTCCCAAGTTTTGCGAGTCTTGTAGGGTCGTAATGTCCTCATTGGAGAGCTCAGCTTGTCCAACATGTCTTTGAATGTCTGTTGGTCAAAGCGAATGACCAAGATCCTTTGAGTCAAACCCATCTTAGTCACGTTGGATTGCGTCACTAGCTTCTCATTGGAGTAGAAGCTCTTCCCTAGTAGAGTCACCATTTTTGTCGATATTACACAAAACAATACTCGAAAGAAATTTGGGCAAACTTTTGTATTGATTGGGAATTGACAAATAGTATAAAAGAATCTCTAATACAGAAGAATCTAATTACAATATAAGAAATTATGGGCAAGTATGACGGTGGAGATCGAGTGTTGCAACGGCTCCTTTACTACGTTGACGATCTGGGACCAAGGAGGTTGACGAGGCTTCGGGCGGCGCTTCTGTCTTCTTCTCCTCTCTCTCTCTCACTTTTTGATATGGTGGCGGTCTTCTGGTCTTGATCAAGGCCTCTCTTGCATGTGGGAAATGCCCACTATATATAGCATTTAGAAGGCTTCATGTAGGATCATACGTGCACGGATTGCATGTCGGCGCATGTTCTCCTGCAAGCGTATGCTGTATTAAGGCTGTCACATGGCTAGTCAAGATCTAGGGTTGCTGATGTCCATAATACTCGTGACACATGATATGCCCTAATTTTTATGATTATACCTTGGGAACACAGCCACTTGGCGCATGGAGATCACTGAGGGATAGCAGTGGCGCATGGAACACTAGAGAAGCAGTGGCCCATGGCACTGATGGCACATCAAACACTAGAGAAGTAGTGGCACATGGCACTACTGGCACATAGGAACAATACTCATTAAGAGGTTTGGCACATGGCTCTGGATCACTTTGACGCATGTATCTTGATCACTGCGGCGCATGGTAAAGATTTTCCATGCTTCTATAGAAGAGTGACAACCTTGCAGGCGTATTAGCAAGTTGTGGTAATATGTCAAAATTGTAGTGTTTGTCAAACCCTAGTAGAGAGTTCTTTTTTAGAGACAGACTTGTCAAAATTAGTCTCCTTTTGTTGGACATGCTTCAGGTACTACTAGAGCAGCAAGTATGGTGGTTGAAGGTGTAGTGTTCTCCTGAACCAAATCATAGTTGTGTAAATAGGTCTTGCCAAACCTAGTTTCACCTGACAAGGCTTTATCAGATGAGGGAGAGACCATGTGACATAGTTTGGGCTTCTTTCCCTTTGACCTGAAAGTTGAGGGCGCTACTTGCTGTATTAGAACTTAAACAATGTCGGGGTAAACCCACATAACTTTACCTTGTGGAGTCGTGAGTGGTACCAGTCATATTGCCTGGTTGCGAGCTGGTGGAAGGTTGACAAGTTTCAATGTCGCCTTAGGAATTGGGACGACGCCATCTTGAACTTCCATCCCTGAAAAATTGCTAAATTGGAGTGACACTGTATTGGCGGTGATCGTCTTATCATCAGCATCTAGGGTGATTGCCATAGCGTCAACCAGCTTCTTGGTGTATCTCTTCAATATGTAGCAATCCTTTGTAGCAAAATGTATGTATCGATGGAATAGGAAGTACTAAGGGTGATTTACCTTGTCTGCCTCCTCATGATGTCTGATGTTGGGTTGTTTGAGTTCGTTGCTCTTCATCAGTACGTTGAAGATGTCGACAATATCATCGTCATCGAAGGAGTAAGTTTCCTTCGGCTTGGACTCTTCAGTAGGCTTTGGTTTAGAGGTTGAAGAGCCTTTGGAGATGTTAACAGCGAGGGCCTCCTTCCTTTTACCGTTGCGATTATTATTATTGTTTTGAGGACATTTGTCTCTGTCATCAGAACCATATACCTTAATCCCGAGCAGCGGGATGGTACCTACATTCTTATCAGCAATGTGAGCGCATGCAATAAATATTGACCAATCTTCGTACTAGGCTGTGCCTATTCAGAATTTTACTACAAGCAACAAATTTTGCCTACAAGTGTCCATGAGCACAGACTCGGGGATACTGGGAGGCATCTTCAGGGCTGTCTGTCTGAAGCACTCTATGAAGGCACTTATAACCTCTTTCTCCCTCTGAGTTGTATCGATGAGGGTCGACATAGTCATGTCCATTCCGTCGTCATAAAATCAAGCAAGGAAGAAGTCATCGGAGGTCGTTGAATGGCGCAATACAATTGTCCGGGAGGTTGCAGAACCACTCATAAGCCCCATCAGTTAAGGCTCCAATAAATAGCATAGTGAGCAAAGCATCGTCCCGTGGTAGATGCCCCATCATAGATTCAAAGTAGTTCATGATCTGACGGGTGACTTCTTCCCATCAAATGGAATCAGGGACTGTGGCTTGTATTTGGGTAAAAAAACAACATTATTCCACTCAGGGGGATACAGTTGTCTTATCCCACATTTTTGAAGCTTGTCCCGGTTGTTCATAGAGTCCAGGAGAGCCTTGTTGACACAAAATGGTCACGGTCAACCTGATTCTGATAATCGACAGACACTAAGACTAAATACAAAGTACAGCTACTAGATGTGAAGGATGGTTACCAAAGTCATGTCACATCATTACTGAAGTCAGGCCACATTTCAACCGAAGACAGACATCCACACCAATCATCCGAATCTTAATGTCTAGTCTTTTTCATATTTTCAGTGATATAATTTGATGTTTATTGAGTCTCTAAGGATTTGCGTTATTCCGGGAGTTTCAAGGTCAGCTAATCGCATTAGTAGAAATTTACTATTACCAGCAGTCCAACTAGTTCTCGGCCACCGACTTGCCCTTTTGCCAGCTATAGTATGTCGATTAAACTGAGGACTTTGCCATTTTACAAAAGTACTGGTCAAGGAGAAGGACAAGAAATTCTACCCTCACAAAGAGATGCCACACTTATACTTGATGGGGTGGCTACTTCTCCATTATCCTGGACTGATGAGTGCAGGTTGGAAAGTTCAACCAAACAAGGAGACACTTATATCTGTCGGTTTAAACAATCCACATGGAACTCCACGAGCCTTTCAGTCTACAGAAGGGCTTTGAGACTCTTGAGAGTACTTCTTTTTTTGTATCCCCTTACACCACTAAGCTAGAACCAGGTCAAACTTTTGGGGATGAAGGTACAGACAAATCCGTCTTATCGTAAGAAGCTTTTCATTGGCTTTTATCCATCAGGCCCTCCTACTTAATTTAGGCTTTTGATAAGGGCACTGCCAAATTTACTTGGGGCTAGCCCAGGATTGGGGCTAGCCCACTAAAGAGCAACTTTTACTTATACTAACCCAACCTTTTACTCATACTAGCCCACTACTTCTCCAAACTCTCCCAAACCCTCCCCACCCGACCGGAGCTTTCCCCCCTCCCGTCGGCCGATCTCCGCTGTCCTCCTCCTCCTTGTCGATGGCTCCCAAAATCTCGAAAGAACCAAGGTAGAAATCATCATTCTCCTTGTGCTATTGTATTTGCAAAATTGTCTAAAAATTATAAGAAATCCTCTTGTATTTTGAAAATTTTGAGTGATTTTCTTTGAAATGAGGGCATACTAGTCCTTGGCGGAGTCTAGGATGTAGTTTAGACATACAAGTCCTTTCGAACATGATTTTAGGGCGTACAATGTCGAGACTGCTCGACATTGTCGAGCAGTATCGAGCGGGACTGTAGAATTTCCAACAGTCCCATATAGATTTAGGACTGTAGAAAAATCGACAGTCCTATATATATATAGGACTGTCGATTTTCCTACAGTCCTAAATCTATATGGGACTGTAGGGAATTCAACAGTCCTAAAAAATTAGGACTGTTAAAAATTCTGCAGTCCTGTATACTTACAGGACTGTAGAAATAGCTACAGTCCTCAATGTAAAATTCAATTATTATGTTAAAATAGAAATTAATTTTTGTCTGTATATATTAATTTTTGTCTTATAGTCATGCCCCTGGAAAGGACACTGTGGATGAAGATATAGAAGACGCCCTACTGCGTCGATGCGTAAGGAACGCACAGTTTTGCATACTATTAAACCAGGCGTCACTATCCGCGAGGCCGAGGCACGCCCTGAAGTGAGGAAACGTCCATTGACGAAGAAGATTGCCCTTCGTTCGAAGAGACATGCTCCTCCTAGTTCTTCCGGTTCTTCTTCCTCCTCCGATGAGGACATGCCAAATATTCCAAATCGGCCTACTGATGGTTCAGGACCTTCTCAGCCTGCAGATAGTCCTGTCGAGAGTCTTCCACAAACTCTCGGAAATCGGCCTACTGATGGTTCAGGACCTTCTGAGCAGGCAGATAGTCCAGTCGACACTCGTCCAAACGGTTGCTCTATGTTACCGTCGATCGAAAACCATATTGCATACCAAATATAGAACAATCCGATAAGTACATTACGTTATGATAAATTTATATATAGTTGTAAGTTCAAAGTTTATTTTACATGGAGGTTTAATTTCATCCAATTGTTGACTTTTCAGGAGAGTGGTCGTATGTTGACGGTGATCAACCATGGCAAAAAATGTAATACATGGAGGTATGAATTATTGGGAGATGATGTGAAGGCAAAAATCAGTCCCACTGGTCTACAATATTTGGGTAGCTACTCATATAAGACGGTGGATAATGCACTGATTTCAGCATTTGTAGAACGGTGGCATCCAGAGACCAACACTTTCCATCTACCCAATGGGGAGTTGACGATTACCCTTGATGACATCCATCATATATTGGGACTTAGGGTTGATGGTCGTCCCATGCAGAATCATACTTTTGATGAGTCGAGCATCGACTATTACGACAATATTGTGGATCATGTATCAGGGTGTCTGGGAGTTGATTCCACTAGTTTTAATAGTCTTCGAGAATTCAAGAAGTCCTACGGACTTTCTCTAAAATATTTGGAGGAGATATTCGCTGAGCCGGCCCCCGAAATTGATAATAGCGATAATGTGGCTCGCGGATATATGCAGTTCATCTTAGGGGCTGTCGGCATTATCGATAAGTCTGGAACGTCCATAAATGCCAAATATCTCCTCAATTTGGACAACATTGAAACGGTGGACGAAATTTCTTGGGGAAGCGGTATACTGGCATACCTTTACCGCGAGCTTGGTGCGGCATCCCGTGTGGGTTCGAAGACAATTTCCGGATGCCAGACTCTACTCCATATATAGATATATCTTTGTCAACTTGTTTACATAAATTAAAATTATGTTGTTTATTTTTGGACTAATATATTTCCGGTAACGTGAAGGCATGGATATACGAGCACTTTCCAACCCTACAGCGGACGAAGCTGAGCCTAGGGTATGACGAAAACCTGCCTAGAATGTGCCGATGAAAGCCTACTAAAGAAGATGCCAAACTTTCTCACACATTGGCCGCTCTACGGCATGCACTCGAAGATATGACGACAGAAGAGGTGAATATAGACCTAATTTTGTACTTAATTGGTATTAATTTACTACGTTATGCTAAATGATATTATGTTAAATTTTATGTGGTGCAGATTGTATGGGATCCATACCGTGATTTGCGACAAACTACCCGTCCATTGCAACCAGTCGTCTTATATCACGGTCTTATCAGTTGTCATGAAATCGAGGAGACTTATATGCCGGATAGAGTGCTACGTCAGTTTGGCTACGTACAAACTGTCCCAAGGCGAACTTTGCAAATGATAAATCCTTCGCGCGGTACAAAACCGCTAAACTATATACCTGTACATTTCAACTGGGTATCGGACTTCTTCACCGAGTAGCAACGCCACATCATTAGAGATACCGACCGGCTAGCAACAGTCAATATGGCAGAGTGCAGCGACGACTACCTCGCCTACTACGTCGGTGTCGGACTACCGACCTTGTTCTAACGCGGAGGGATATTGTGCGTGTACCGTCAGATCTTCCTCCCAAATCGGTCTTGTATATTGTACTGGTCAAGATGGTGAGCCTACTTGTAGACCTTAAGTTTGATATTTGTAACTGTGGCTAACAATTTTTTCATTTTTCATGAATAGGCAAGGAAAGTTAAGAAATTGGGAAGAAGCCTCGTCAGTTGCCAGGGTTCCAATTATATGACAATCAATGACGAACTCCAAAAAATCGACAACGCTGAAGACTATCCTTTCTTGGAAAATAGAGAGCAACGCACGAAGAGGCGCCATGAAGTTTGAACAATCATTTTGAGTTGTAAAAGTGTGACTGAATATGACCTTTGAGAATTGTCAAAATTTGAGCTGTAAAAGTTGTAAAAGTTTGATTGAATATGACTTTTGACGATATTGAGGATTTGAGTTGTAAAACTTTAAACTATAATTTTGCCTAGTTGTGACACTTTGAGTTAATTTTGCCATGTTGTGACACTATGAGTTAATTTTGCCTTGTTGTTACTATTTTGATCTGCATACTGTGCATATTGGTCAGTGGGTTAACTGTATGACTGTCACAATTTTGACAGTCCTAGTATACACTAGGACTGTCACAATTGTGACAGTCCTAAAGTTGACCCACTGTCCAATATTGACAGTGGGTAAACTTTAGGACTGTCATAATTTTGACAGTCCTAGTTTACACTAGGACTGTCAAAATTGTGACAGTCCTAAAGTTATATAAATGTGCATATTGACAGTGGGTAAACTTTAGGACTGTCACAATTTTGACAGTCCTAGTTTACACTAGGACAGTCAAAATTGTGACAGTCCTAGTGTAAACCGGATCTTCTCTCCGGTTCCGATGCGCCACACCACCTTGCGTGAAGTAGTTTAACTTGGGACAACGCAAAGAAATCATCTTGCACTTCCACCGCCGGCATTATCGACAATTGTCGCCAACGTTGATCAACACCATCTATTGGAATAGGTATAGATTCACGACGGTATTCGTTGATCTCATGTGCACACGGAAGTCCGAGTGAATATCGATATGAACAACCGTAAACCTCGGGATCATAACCCACCGACTTCGACCTACGAATCTCCTCAAACAATAACCCCAAGGCCTTGTGAGATACCACATGGGTTAAACCATCCAAGAGGTGTTCTTGCTTGTATTCATGCTTTGCAATATTGAGGCTCACCTTAAATGATGCTACAATCTCGTTCACCGTGGCAATAGTCATCAAATGAATCGATTGCCAAACAGTGATAAAATTACCGACCGATGACCGTAGATATCTTTTTAAACATGAGTGTGCTCCTTCGACCCGGTTCGTAAGGATCGTGCCATAATGCTTCACCATGTTGGTCCATGCTAAGACGAATTGCTCTTTATGTGGTTCTAGCCAAGTATCTTTGATATAATATATGTATGTCGGGTTACTTGGCTCCCACTTTTGTTGGAACATGTACCACGCTGTGTCGTAACTGTCTGTAGTACTTGCTCGCCATACAAGACTCCAATCACTGTAAAATTCTTCGAAGCGAAGCATGTCAATTTTACCGTTCACGGTTTTAAATTTTTTCTTGCATTGAGCTTGGATATTTCTATTTATATGCCAAGTGCATAGTAGTCTATGCGCATGAGGAAATACAATATCTATAGTATTTATCATCGCATATTCTCTGTCAGTAACAAAAATAGACGGCTCTTTGTAACCTGTGTAAAGGGATTGTAGTTTCCTCAACGCCCATGTGTAATCCTCTACTGTCTCACTCTTCATAAAACAAAAAGCGATTGTAAATATTTTACCCGTAGACGTAAACCCGACAACGTAAAAAAGAGGCATCTTGAACTTGTTGGTCTTATATGTACAATCAAGGACCAAGACGTCTGCGAAGGACCGAGCCAAGTGTGTGCAATCAGGATGAGCCCAAAACAATGAAAGGAGTTCATCAGTTTGTGGATGTCTTCTATGGTACTCCACGTAGTGATGCTCCCCAAGCAACTTCAATACTTGCTGCATCGCCATTCTTCCTTTCATACTATTGCATTTCGCTCTGGCCAAACTATTATAGATCGTCCTCATGGTAGACTTGTTCCCATCTTATTTTTGTCGCACAGCAGAATAAATTTGTTTCGGTGCAACTCCTGAAAGGAACAATTCTTCAACCAACTTTTTCTCATCCTCCTTCAACCGTGCCATGTAGGCATGACCCGTAAGTGTCCCTGGAATAGGATGATTGTGTCTTCCATTCTTAACTTCGATTATCCACTTCACATCTTTAACTTGTACAATCAACACCTTCAATGGACAACCACATTTTCTAGTCCCTACGTTTTTCTTAGGGATTTTTTTTTCAACAACACCCTTTTTTTTATTATGCTCCCTAAACACACCTCCTCTTTCGCATCCAAGCTCAAGATATTTTTGGCCCGACCGAGATCGGATGGATCTTGCAATGACAATAACTACGTTATGTCGTCTTCCAAGTTCTCTGCACCACTCTAATGCTTCTTCATGGCTTGCAAATTCAATATCCGTTGAGAAAATATCATCCACATCAACACCAACAGCAGAATGTACCACAATATCTGAACAAGGTTGGTCCTATAACCAATAAAAAATAATATAAAAATTAATAACTTCATATAATTATCCAGGACTGTCACTATTTTTACAGTCCTATTTTTAAATAGGACTGTCCAAATTATGACAGTCCTACTTTTATATAGAACTGTCGAATATATAACAGTCCTGTATTAATTTAGGACTGTAGATTATTTGACAGTCCTATATTTATATAGGACTGTCTAATTTTTACAGTCCTAATTCGTGACTGTCGAATTAGGGTTATCGTTTTACGTACCGTACGTGCTTCGGAACAACCAACTTGTTCTTCGGAACGTCTGGAGTGCATATTTATTGAATTGGACGATCCGACTTCGTCATCGAATATTTTTTCATGTATTGTTCCTACAATAATCAAAATAAACTAAATCTTTTTCGGACAATTGTAAAACTTATTCATCGTAGGTTGTCGAAGACATACCGGAAGAATATTCCTTGGAGTATCACCAAAGTGAATCCTCCTCCAACCACAACTACCTATTTCTAAATTTAGGTTTGGGCTTGGTGGAATGAGGGTCTCTTAAGTCTAGGTGGAATGCCCAAAATAGAAAGTCATTTCACTTTTATACTTTGGTGTGGGCTACCCCCAAGTAACTATGAGAGTGGCAAACTTGTAGTTTTGTTTAATGGACTGTCAAAATTTTGATAGTCCTTACAATTTTTAGGACTGCCAAAATGTTGACAGTCCTTACAAGTGGTAGGACTGTCAAAATTTTGACAGTCCTTACAAGCGGTAGGACTGTCAAAATTTTGACAGTCCTGATTATAACAGTGGGCTAGCCCCGAGTAACTTTCATGATGGCAAACTTGTAATTTTTTTTAAATTTCCAATGGGCTAACCCCGAGTAAAATGTGTAGTGCCCTTATCAATTCCCTTAATTTATCAAAACAAAGATGAGTGCTTCATGGAGCCGTACATGCCAAGCCGATTTGTCAATAATTCGGATATGATCAGTTTATTATAGGGAATGTTAGCTTTTTCCTTGGTTATGAAGGCATCTTAATTGATGGCGTGCGTGCTTGGAGGTATTTCTGTAAACTACCTATTTTTAATTTTTAATTTTTAATTTTTAATTTTTAATTTTAGTATTTTTATTAAATTATTGGAATTTTTTTTGGCTATTTTGTTGGTTAATTAGAAAATAACTTCTTTGATTTAATTACTTATATAAATATTTATTTAGAATCATTTTCAGGCGATTTTAGAATTTTTTGGATTTTCTAGAATTTTTAGGTAATTAAAACCTAGGAAACGTAATTTTTAGGGCTTCCATGATTTACAATGAGAACATACTTGCATTTCTTTTCCTAAAAAACATTTATTTTACTTTTTAAATTATTAAATGGATTTTATGTAATTTATTTACAATTTTTTGAAATTTATTTGGATTTATTTGATTTTAAAATAGGCTAATAACTAATTTTCTAAGACTTTTAGAATTTACTGTAAAAGCCTATGACAATAAAATGGTCCAAAGTATTTATTTTAGGATTTATAATGGTATTTTAGATTTTTAGATTTTTTTTTGAATTTTTTGATATTTTTACATATTTATTTGGAGTTATTTAGGTTAAAAATTGATTAATAAATGATTTTTGAAATTAAAAATTATATTACCCAGTCAGCAGCTTAGTCAATGTATAGTCAGCGCATGTGGGCTCCAATTGTCAGCCTCTACCTAGGGTATTAAAAGCCTAGGTTATTATGCCGCTGAATTAATATTAGGGGGGAGAGAGAGAGAGAGAGAGGCTTGAGGGAGATTGTTTCTAGGGTTTTTCAACTTCGCGTAGCTATATCTCCTAGCTCCGGACTCCAAATCTTTTCTCGTTTCTTGTGTTGGAACAGTATCGAGGTATAGTTTCTGAATACCTAATTTATTTTCATAAATTATGAACTTAAATTTCTGGAAAATTCGTGGATTGTCGGTTGTCCAAAATCTGACACGTTTCGGTGTTTTCGAGATTTTTGGAGATCTTAAACTCAGAATCATATCTGTTTGACGTTTTGGAATGCTGACATGACAAAATATAGCATATATTTTTTCAAAATTAAATATACTAGTTTACTATTCTAAAAAAAATGTGCAACCTAGAAGTAACTAGAAAACTACCAAAAACTATCATCTGTGCGCCATATGGGCAATAATTCTTTACCAGTTCAAGATTTGGTGAAACCGTCGATTCCAGAATTATGTAGTGCTTAAATCTACATAATTTCACACACAAATCTTGGTTTGTGTCTGTTGACTTTTTGATCAACATAACGCCTCGATTTGCATGCCACGGATTTCGAATTCATAAAATTGATTTTCTTTAAACCAAAATCTAGAATTAGCCTTAAAATTAGAATATAATTAAATTAAATTAGTATTTTATGTTATTTTATTATGAATTAAAATAGATTAGACTAAAAAACCTATCCAGCCACTTTTGTAGATCTAACTTGTTTAATTTATGTGACAGATAGATCGGACGACGTCTTGAGTTGCGACTTCATCCTTTTTCGGAGCAGGCAAGATACTTTGCCAACTCTTGTACAGTATTTGCATGCTTTCCTTTCCATTTATTATTTTTTGTCGTATATAGTTTCTTGATGCTCTTTGTCATATTTGATTGTCACATGCTACTCTAGTCTTATTTTCTTATTTTACGTTCACACATATTGTTTGCCTTCCATATATGCTACTCGTCTCTACTTTCTCGTCACGTATATAATATGTGCTCCACCCTAAGTGTATGACTTGACATAATCTTATGGTTCCGTATTAAACTTGACTCGCCATTTGTTTATGACCTTGCCTTGATCGATTTTACTTGATTCCTTAGTTCCCTAGGCGAGGATATCGTTAGAAGGCGGTGGCTATTATGATTAAATTTTGACTCGTTAGCGCCTCACTGAGCTACAATAGAGATTTGTTCACTTGACCCCTAGGTCGTTAGTGTCTCACTGGGCTGCGATAGAGACCAGTGATATGACTGTTAGTGCCTCAACGGACTACGCTTCCTATTACCCAATTTACCTATAGTCACGATTGATATTGTTGTTCTCATGGCATGCCACCCTCTTAGACGTCGTATTGTCGTAATTTTACCATTTCTTGTAATTATTTTCTTTTCTCTCTTGCATGTTTATTTACTGTACTTTTGGTATGTTTATATCTATCTTGTTACATCCCTCTGAGGAACTGGTCCCTTTCCAGGTATAGACGATCAGGACTATCCGCAGGAGTACGAGTGCTTTTTCATTCTCTTGCGATGAGGTATTTCCATTCGAGCCTATTTGATTATCTAGTTGATGTATTATCTTTCTTTCATTTTGTTATAGAGGTTGGACTCTACACTTACTCTAGTTTGGTAGTAGATTTGTCTCCACCCTACTATTAGTTCTTCCCGACTATTTCATATTTGATTCATTGCCATATTTGGTTATTTATTTCTATTTTGTTTTGTGGATGAGAATAGTATTGCCTGTGACTTAAATTTTTATTCATAATACAGAGTACGTATGTGTTATAGTTTTCATATATTAGAGTTATCATATACATACGGCTGGCATGCTCATGTATTCCTAGTCCTACGTATTTTGGGACTGAGACATGACCATTTCTACTCAAGCTGCACCAATACTTCTTTCACCATCCCAGAGAAGAATTATCCTCTGCGAATTTTGACGGCAGTCGCAGAGTTTTATTGTTCGATCGGTACCTTCTACAAGGATTTTGACTGCGATACTTCTTTTAAATCGGTGAAGTCTTCAGAGAAGTCGAGAAAAGGGAAGGAGAAAACTTCTGAGCGGGTACCCACACATCCAACCAGTGAGGTGACAGACAATTAGTCAGGGATTCTAATAGAAATTCCTCTCGACACAAACCCTTCGTAAGAAAAGTCTTTGACTGCCGATACTTCACTGACATCGCAGAAGCATAGGGATTCTAATAGATAATCTTGTCGATTACTTATGTAGCACCTGAACCTTCTTGCATCATGCAGGGATTAGCTATTATGACAAGGTCATTTCTGGGAACGAAGTCTTCTCAATCTAAGGAGGATGTAGAAGTTGACACTATTGTCTCTTCTGCTGAGGCTTCACCAAGAAAGGACCGGGATTTTGCCTCTTTTATTGAAGAACTTCTCGGCACGGGCATTGAAAAAGTCAGAGGCACTAAAGAAGAACAGCAGGATGAACCTGCTAGTGTAGTAAAGGCTTACGAACCGTCTGCGAATGTACCACCACTGGGCACATTTATTTTGCAGTTTACACCCGAACAAATAGCCTAACTACATACCTCTTTGGAGCGACCTAGAAAAGCAAATTTACGTGGTCAAATTATATCATGGCTTTGAAAGTATCGTCCAAGAAATGGAGCAGGTCTTGAAAGATTTGGAAGCTTCAGTCCTTCAGCTCATTAATTTATAAAATATTAAGGCAGCATACGTATCCTCCCTCGCCTCCGATGAGTATCATAAGATAATTGAGGATGTACAAACTTGACAGGGATTAAAAGGTCCATAGAGAAATCAATGAGGAAAAGAAAGCCCAAATCTGTGTTGACTTGGAAGTAATCTGAGATTCTTTAACTTTTCGGTCCAAGCTGGAAGCAACTGTGGCATACAAAATTACATGTATGGAACAACATATTCGAGAATGCTACAACATTTTGATAGTTATCAAAAGGAGATGAGACGGGTACTTGACGAGACAGCGACCCTAAAGTCCAAACTGCCATTGCTGAGCGAGCTGGGAAGGAGCTTGATGAGGACTGGGCAACAATCACAGAGAGATATGAAGTGGTGAGCCAGTTCAACGATAACAACCTTCGCCAGGCAGAGGCCCAGATTAGAGCTCAAAGAAAGAAAGATTCTATAGCGAATGAGATAGCGGAGTTGAGGGGTAAAATTGATGCCCTAACGACACATCATTTCTAACTCATGTCGACTTTTGGCTCTTTAAGAAGTATGCCATTTTGTATCTTTACTTTATGTTTCAAGAAGAATAGAATCAACTCTCCCTTTTTGCTTTACCTTCTTTTTGTCTCAAGATCTTTATTATTCAGAGGTGTAAAAGGACATAATAACATACAAAAACCTGATTAGTAGGGACGAAAGTAGAGAACTATGCTGGGACAAAGATAATAAATGTGAGAAGGTAGGCGTTTCTATCAGAGGTAAAGTGGACGTGATAGATATATTCTAAGTCATAAACCCACTGGGGATTTAAACAGCGATAGGGTAAAGACAACTTCGCTGAGATATCTTTTAACAGATTCGCTACATCGTACTAACCGCTGTGGTACGAGTAGTGAACCAATAAGACTATCAGAGGTAACGTGGACGTGATTGATCAAGGTAGAATATTTTATTCAGAGGCAATATGGACATAGAAAACTTCTGAGTTAACTCCACTGGGGATTTTTTTGGACTTATTATCCATTGTAAACATAAAACTATGTATAGATAATAAGTTAAATTTAAAATGCTATCAGAGGTATGGACGTGATAGACAAAATAAGTTTGCTCAGAGGTAATATGGACATAGAAAACTTCTGAGTTAAGATCCATAGGAGGATTTTTCATATATCTGCTTAGAGGTAATGTGAACATGACATAATGTAACATGAAACTATGTTGGAATCAAATTTTTATAGAAAAGAATTTAGAGGTAATGTGGACGTGGTAATGTGGACGTGATTATTTTCCAGGCGGGGATCATTCATAACATGACTGGGATTATGAATAGAATACCCTCAGAACAACTGGGCTCTAAAGATATATTCTCGACCTTTTGGCAGGAAGGATCGACAATTACGATCTCTAGAAGAAAGTTTCATATGATTTGAGGAATATTCTACAGGAAAAATTTTGAGAATCTATTACCCATGGCATATTCAAGACTCTTGAATATAGGTAATAGCTTAGAGATAGGTAGAATTTACATTGTACATCTACATAATTAATGCATGCTAGGGAAAGTAATAAATGTCATACTGCATATTTACTGATAGTACTTCTTCAGGAACATGTTGTTGATAGGTATCATGAGCAGATCACTAACAGGTTTTGCTAATCTGTATGCTCCATTGGAATATAGTGACTCTACAACGAACGGCCCTTCCATTTGGGCTAGAATTTTCCTTTTGTTTTACGCATCATGACTATCCGTCTTCTCACTGCTAAGACGATTTTGCCAACTTAAAAAACCCTTTCTCTCACATTTTTGTTAAAGATTTTGGAAATACGTGCTTGGTATAGCTCAATACATTTTACGCATGAAGATGTCAAGTGCTTCCAGTTCTTGTAATTGTAAATGACTATTGTCTTCAATCATCAATTCGCTGGCAAGAGCAATTCTGAGGGACGAGATCTGGACTTATAGAGGAAGAACAATTTCACTCACGTATACTAGAGAAAATGGTGTACTGTCCGTTGGGGTACGTACTGATGTGTGATAGGCTAAAGACATTTATCAAGATTCTCATAACAGTCACATTTATTGGATAAAATAAACATGTTGAGAAATTTGATGATAGTCTTGTTGAATGCTTCAGTTAACCCATTAGCGTCTGGGTTGTACGCTATTGATGATGCATTCTATATACAATTTTTGTCACAAAATCGATAAAATATATTGCTTACGAATTGTGGACTATTGTCATGAATAATTCTTCAAGAGAGATCAAAGAATGGATGGCGTGATGCTTGATAAAATAGATTACGTTGGATGTCTTCACTTCAATGGGTGGTATAGCTTTCGACCATTTGGAGAAATAATCGATTATGGCTAAGATAAACCGATATTCTCTTGCTTAAGGAAGGATAATTGGACTGATGTCGTCCATACCCCAAGCTTCAAATGGCTAAGACGTAGTCGTTGGATGCAAGAACTCCGATGGTTGGTGAATAAAGTCAACAAAAATTTCATATGCCCTGTATTTTCTAGCATACTTTTTGGAATCTGCCACCATAGTGGGCCGATAGTAACCCATACATCTAAGGAGATCCTGCAAATTAGGACTGGGCTGGTATGCTCTATAAGTACCGTCGTGAGCTTCACGAAGTATCGGTTTTACTTTCGCGTCTGATAAACATCATAGCAGAAGTCTATCATACGAATGTTGATACAATATTCTAATAGTTGTATCATAGTAGAATCTGAGAGGACATCTCTGGATAGATACTACTTTCTTTGGGTCATCCGATATGATTCTATAAATCGTGTAGTACATGAAGGGGAATATCCAATCTTTGGAGTCAATGCTAGTATCAGTTGTATAACTATGAAGGATGTGCAAGTTATTTTTAGGACAAAACAACTCTCAACTGATTATTACAATCGAACGTTGTGTCTTGACTGGAATGGCCAATGAAGCTGCCAGACCAGCTAAAGCGCCTGCTTCGGTGTTCTACAATCGAGGCATGTGGTCGATGTAGAATCCGAAGAAGGTGGAAACCAACTCGAGTGTAGCCTGGTGGTAGGGAATAAGATCCTCACTTTGAACCTCATATTCTCCTCGAACTTGACTAACTACCAGATTAGAATCACCATAAGCCTCTAGGTAGTCTACCCCAGTTTTTGTGCCAACTGGAGTCTTATAAGTAGAGCATTGTACTTTACTATATTGTTAGAGCAGGGTTCCATCAATGAGTCTGCATGATGGATGACAAGATTACCAGGGGGACAAGTACTACCCCTATTATTGTAATAATATTGCCCTTAGGGGCTGTTCTTGAAGCACCGTCAAAGAACATTCGCCAGATAGCTTCTTTCGTTATTGTATTAGACTCTAATACCTTGTCCAAAATATTATCGTAGAGTTTGGATGTCTCTAACACCAGGTGAGCTGCCAAAAAATTGGCCAATGCTTGGCCTTTAACTGCCTTTTGGGGGAACGAACACAATGTTGTACGAAGACAGTAGCATAGCCAGGTTGCTAGGCGAGAGTTAAGCGATCATGGTTTCGTCATTAGGACTCTGAGAGGATTGACCCTCAAAATAACATGGATAGTGTGTCCAGTCATATAGTAACGCGTGTTCTGTATTGCGAATACTAGAGAAAGGCATTCCTTATTTACGGGGTTATACCTGTGCTCCGTACTGACCATCATTCGGCTGAGATAATAAACAGCCTGCTCGTGGCCCTCCATAAATCCTTTGGGCTAATAACGCACCGAGAGAATGATTCATTGCATAGACGTACAACAAAAAATGTTTTTCCACAACTGGAACCAATAATACCAGAGGATTGGTGGGATACTTCTTAATGTTGCCGAATACTTGTTGGAATTCTTCAGTCTAGACGAAAGTGACTCCTTTTTTTTATCAACTGGATGAACGGTTGACACCATCCAGAATGGTTAGCTATAAACCTCATGATGAATGCCTGTCTGCCTTGAAATCCTCAAAGTTCCTTAAGATTCTTGGGAGGATGCATTTTAAGGATTGCTTTAACTTTGTTGGGATCAGGATGGATCCCCTTCGAGGTTATAGCAAACCCGAGGAACTTGTCACTAGAAACACCCAGGAAGGACTTGGTTGGATTCACCTTGAGCTGGTGGGTACTCATTAATTCAAATATCGTTCTTAGATCTTGAAGGCGATCGTCCTTAAGTCGACTTTTAACCGCTATATCGTCCATGTAGCATTCCACCATTTTGCATAGATGTTTGCAAAAAATTATTCTCATAGCTCGCTGGTATGTCACACCCATATTTTTAAATTCGAAGGACATTATCGTATAACAATGTATCACTAACAGTATTCTGAATGGCGTGTAATTTTCATCATCTAGGAATATTTTGATATGATTATAGCTGGAGAACCCATCCACAAAGGACATTCATTTGGAGCCACAAATGTTGTCGATCATGACATCGGTGATTGGAAGAGAGAATTCTTCCTTTGGACAAGCTGTATTCAGATCGCTGTAGTCTATAAAGATTCGGATCTTTTCGTTCTTCTTCATAACTGGGACAACATTAGCTACCCAGTCAAAATGTTGCTCTTCACAAACGAAGCCGCTTGTTACCAATTTTTTAACTTTGATTTCTATAGCTTCCATAACGTCTGGACGAAACCGTCATTGTTGCTGCTTCATAAGCTCATTATTCAAAAGTATGTTGAACTGGTGCATAGCTATCTGGGGATCCAGACCCGACATATCTTTGTAACTCCAGGCAAAGATATTAATGTACTCTTTTATAAGCATTATAAGAGATTTCTTGTCTTCTTAAGACAAACTTTTTCTGATGAAGATTGGTTTGGATGACGAATCATCTCCCAAGTTGACTTGGATGACTTCATCTTCGGTGGGTGGTTCTCGCTGTTTGAACCTCAACTCCCACGGGGATTCCATCTTTTGAGCCCATGGTTCAACTTAAAAAGTTTCAAGTAATTAGTCATTTTTCTTAACTTGGTCTAGTGACACCATGTTGATAGACAAGGCTTGTTTGAATACCTCTTCGATGCTTTGATCGCAATCCCAAGTAGAAGACTTGGAAGAATGAGAATGTGCATCATCTTCGGCTTTTGAAGACTCAAAAATTATGGGTGGAGTCACATAACCCAAACCACTACGCGTGTGTTGGTAGTAATTTTCAAGTTTGCCTTTTGGAGCAAAGTGATGCAATGGAAAATGGTGCCATTTGCGGAAGTTTAGACCTTTGCTACTCTTTAAGTCATAAACCATCTTTTGGATGAGGTTCTTTGCTTGTTGGTTGTAACGGTAAAGTTGCATGTTACTGGTATCTTCTTTGGGTTGGTCGAAACAGAGAGAATCTTTATGACCTTCTACTATACCAAAGAAGATAGGTATGTCGCCGCTCTTTCTTGTTGGAACTTCAAAGTAACAGCCATCATACAGGAAAATCTCGTTTCCAATATAGGCTATCGTTACTGGCATACATAGATGTGGCCCTACGCCATGCTCTAAGGAATATAGAGTATCCATGTACTCTGTAACCGACCAACAATCCTCGGGATAGTTCAAAGGCAACCTTTTATTCAAAAAATATAATATTTTCTTCGCAGGAATAACATCATCGAAGGAGGTAACATTGGGCTGGGTATTTACATATTCTTCCAGCTGGGTATCAGTTTTGGTCCCAGTAGCATATCGAACCAAGTCAACCACAAAAGGTTTTTCGTCGGGAGAAGGCCCTTTTGAATGATGAAGATCAATCACCAACGGTTGATCATACCAGACTCTATGAGTTAGCTTGCAGAGGTTGATCACAAGAGGCTTTTCAATATTGTGTTGAGGGTTGATCACAAGAGTTTTATTGGAGTCGCTAATATTACAAAAATTAGCTACTTCAGTAACTTGCATCGCTAAAAAACATCGCTAATAGCATAAATTTTGGTAGTGAACGATATTGTTGAGGAATCTCTCCCATTGTGGCAGAAAACTCTCATTCCATACACTTTTGATTAATCACATCGCATAAATCAAAGAGGAGGAAGGAAGATTGTGTCTTCGAATTTTATTCTACGTTGGTTCAGCTTCCTACACAGTCAGGGTTGACCGACGGAGCGTTCTTTTGATTTGCTCCAAATGCCTGGGTCTACTCACATTAATCTGGATGAGCACTTGTTAGTAGACTCTTTGGCATCGTGCTGCTTTCCTCTGCTAAGGTCGTCCTGACTTGTGCGAATCTTGTTGCGAGAGCGTTATGTGAGACTCGTCTCACAATATTCATATTTTTTGCGGATACGTATTTTGTGCTATTTATTGCATTATTTTGGATCTCGAGGAAGCTAAGAAATTCTCAAATTTCAAACTTTACTACCTGACCGGTATACCGACGATATACTGTCCGGCAGATATTGTTTTACTTTTTGAGATATTTTTGAGATATTTCTTTATAAATAGTACTTGAGATATTTTATTTCTTTCTTTTTCTTTCTCTTTTCTCTCTTCTTCATCTTCTCTAGAGCTCGGAGCTTGGTCTTGAGACCTGAAGTGTTGTTTTTGAACCCCTTCGTGGTGGTAGATTAAAAGGTTTAGGCTGGGAGCTCACTTTAGGCAAGTACACCTTGTCGATTTTGTGAACTTCTTTTACTTTCTGTCATTTTATTTTTATGAAGCTTTGGTTATTATTTTTTAGCTTAGACTTGCTTTACTATTATTGGTCATCTCATGTTTTCTAGCCTTTTGACCATCTCGGTTTTGATTTCTGGTAGAATCTTGTTCAGTCCCTTTTTTGTAACTCGGTAACGGAAACGCTACCGGAGTTATGACCGTGAGATTTAGTCCATATAGTTATATGAGACTTACCCTAGACTTGACTCCCTGTTAGACTTGGTTCTGATAATTTTTGAGACTTGATTTGGATTTCGGAAATCATACTTGACTTGACTTTAACCATGTTTATCCTTGGAAACCGGCATATCGACGGTATACTACAGTATACGAACGGTATACCGATTTCGACCGACTTAATTTCTAGATATTTTTCTGTAAACCCGGTATACCGACGGCGTACTGGATTGTGCCGATGGTGTACTACAGTATACTTTGTTAACCGACTTCGGGATATTTGTCTTAGCCGGTATACCGACGGCGTACTGGATTGTGCCGACGGTATACCGATTTATGGAACTTGTTTTCCAGTAACTTTCTTGACTACTTGCAACAGTATAACCACGGTATACCTATTTGTTGGAATCTAGGATTTGCTGTATTTTTTCTATCTCTGGACCGGTATACCGACGGTATAGTGGACTGTACCGACGGTATACCGATCATGCTATTTCCTTAGTAATTCTTAGTTTTTTCGTGTTTTTGTTTTGATACTTCTGGCTTTTACTTAGACATGTGATGACTTGACCTGATTTAGAAATAAACTTACATGGTTTCAGATGGCTTGACTTGACTTGGCTTTACTCGATTTTACCCAGCTTTATCCAGCTACACGTGATGACATGATTGACTGGACTTGACTTGGCATAACTTTACATGGTTTCATTGGACATGGCTTGATATGGTTTCACTTTGCTTCATCTGGATTGACATGGTTTCATATGGTTGTACATGATTTCACTTAGCTTCACCTAGATTGGCATGGCTTCACTTGGCTTTACCTGGCTTCACTTGGTTTTACGTGGCTTGGTTGTTCTCATGGCTTACATGAGTCTGTTTGTGCAATATATAATAAACTTGTGTATATTACTATTAGAACTTGTTTCGTTGCATCATGTCTAGAACTGGGCACTGGCATTACAAGTAGTCTAGCATACAGTACTCTTCCACATAATGTAATAGGACAATTGTTACAGGCATCACTAACCGAGATGACTCCTCCACCGGTAATGATATTATAACAATTCCTAAGGGGTTTAGTGATTAAGTTATGCTTCATAAGGAAATCTACTAACATGAATGAATGAGAAGCTCCAGAGTCAAATAAAGTAATAGCTGGTATTGAATTTATAAGCACGGAACCTGTGATCACGTCTGCTGTGGCCTCAGCTTCTTCCAGAGTCATTGCATAAGCACGGCCTTGCTGCGGTGCACCCCTCTGTTGCTGCTGGTGCTGAGCAAAGCGTTGTTGCTGTGTTGGAAGCGGGGGTCCCCTCTGTTGTGCTGCTGGGGGCCTGGCCTGGACTGGAGCCTTTGGTGCAGCGGGGCGTCCTGGAGCAGCAGGACAGTCCCTCAATTGATGTGCTGGGGAGCCACAATAGAGACAGGCACCTAGCCTCTTTCTACAGTCTTGCCAAGTGTGGCCTGGTTTTTGGCAATAGTTGCAAGGGGGAGCTCGCTGGTTCTGACCTTGAGCCTGGGGTGCTGGAGCTCGAGGGAGAGGACGCTGAGTTTGCTGCGGGGCCCTCTGCTGTTGTTGTTGTTGAAAAGGGCGTTTGTTGGGTCCCGCATTCCCGGTATCTCTTTCTCGTTTCAGTTTGTGCCCCATATCTCTCTCGATGTCTTGAGCCACGCTCAAGATCTCCTCATAGGTGCGAGCTCGGCTGGTGGTGACAGCAAGGCGGATATCCGGAGATAGCCCCTTCTTGAATCTACGGGCTCTGTCCTTCGGGGTACGAACCATGTACTCCGCAAAGTGGCTTAACCTGCTAAATTCAGCAGTATATTCATCAACAGTCATGTTACCTTGTTCCAGTCTCTCGAATTGGCTTTCGAGAGCTTCCCGAGCCACTTTGGGGTAGAATTTCTCCTTGAATAGCCTCTTGAAGTCTTCCCAGGTGATGTCGGGAGCAGATAGTTGGGGTTCGTCTCTGAACCAGGTTCGAGCAATGTCGAACAGTTGCAGGCTTGCGGACTCCACTTTGAGGTCATCAGGGACCCGGGCAGTCTTCAGGAGTCTCTCGACATTCTCTATCCACTCATCGGCATAGAGAATGCCCTCAGTTCCATAGAATTCCAGAGGCCTAAGGTTCTTGAAGTCTTTGGCACTTCCTGGCCTCTTGAGTGGCGACTCCTGGGACTTAATAGCTTCTGAGAGGCTGGTCCGCAGGAGTGCAGTCTGTTCTTTCTGGGATTCCACCAATCCCTGGAATACTCCAAGTAGTTGTGCCCCATCAAGAGTAACTGCCGGAACAGATGGAGGCGGCGGGAGTGCAAGAGTCTCGGGCACATTCTGTTCAGCTGGTTCTGATGTGCCTCCTACTGTGTTCCTGGTCTGGACCATTCTGAAAGATTAAGGGATAGGAAGATCAGAATAGAATACTTGGAAATCAAAGGCGATAGGAAAATTGAGCAGCAAAGATATCAAGAATTTGAAATAAGGACGCTATACTGTGAATGAGCTTTTCCTAGAATCCTAAATTTTATTCCATACCCTGTCCTAGGGTATTACCCTATTTTAGGATAGGACCTGCATGGGCCACCATAAAAATGTGTCACGACCCGCACCCGGAAGTTCGGGCACGAGTACGTGGGTACGTCCAGCCTACGCCGCAGAGTCGGCGGTAGTACGCTGTCTAGGTCAATCCATCTAAACTAGTCTAACTCATTCACAATTAACATAGGCAAGATAATAATGGGAATAGAAACTTAAAATTTGCAACTGAAATAAATGTGACAACAATTCAAATGTTTAATACAGAAATTCAATATTGAAATCGGGGACAAACCCGATAAATAAGATAAGAAATAGAAATGAAAGATAGCTACTACTAGCTACTTTGCAGCAGGGGTCTCCTGGGTGGGTTCTGGCTCCTCATAGGTATCATCTGTACCCTCATAAGGACCATAATAAGTAGGGGCAAGTTCCTCATCATCACCTAAATCAACAGATCCAGTCAGGAAAGGAGCAAAGTACACAGTGCACAACAATGTTAAACTAAATATTTATGACAATTAAACATTGAATATCATGTTAAGGAAATTGCATAAAGGAAATTTAATATCTCAGAGTCAAAACTATAAACAGGAATATGAGAAAACAGAAGTAAACGAGCAGGAAAAGAAACTACACAGTCAGCAAGAATATAACATGACCAGAAGTTATCTGTATGAAATTTGTGTTTGTTTTTAGAATACTTAGTTGGCATGTAGGGGTTTATAAGGCTAATCCGGCCGTCATAAACGGCTATTATTCACGAATAATCGAGATCCGGCTGATGGACAGTCGTGTACCAACAGCTATTATTCACGACAAGGGGAAGGGTAAACTACATGCCTTTCAGTATTCTCCCACCCGACATGATAACAAGACATGAATTCCAATATTCAAGACATGAAAATCCAGTATTTCTAACACTAGGTGTAGTCATCAAGGGTACTAGTAAAACAGGAAATTAATTATCACAATATATAGATTTAACTTGAAGTGCAGGTACTTGCCTGTTGTTTGGATCTGATTAATTTGGTTCTAGGAGGAGTTTCCAGAGATGAGTCCAAAAGCTGAAATAGACATTACCATCACGCTCAGAAGATATCAAATAGATGGAAACGCCTGTCCTTGGGTCCAATTTGGAGACAAGGGCAAAAACGGTAATTTCGGGTCAAAACGGGGTCCGCCGGTGGGCCCGCTTTGCACCGAAAAACGTGTCCGGGTCAATGGTCTCCAAATTCACCAAACTTAGTGTCAACAGGTCAGGAACGCTGAAACGAACCCAACGGAACTTTCAGATTTGAATTCCGATGAGCCGATCACGAAATCGCCCGTCGAGCGGGGCCTGTAGGGCCCACGACACGCGATTTCGTCAACGTTCTCAGAATCGAACCAAACTTGACCCACAGGACCAGCGTATCGCTACGAGTCTGATGGCGCAAGTTTCGTCTCAATTCGACGAGCGTACAAGAAGTTAGGGTGAATTACAGAAATTGCGGATATGGGGCGATGTCCGCGGATACACGTTGATTTCGGTGTGCACGCACACCCGAATCAGCTTCCGCGAAAACTCACACGTCCGTATCGACGCTGCGCACATATCTGTGAAGACCGTGCGTGACCAAGTCGTCCCATTTGGCGGGACGTACTCAGTTCCGGGGTGAAATAGGGTCTGGTTTTTTCTGTTTTTGGGTCGCAGTGTGCGATCACCACAGGACGCGGCGCCCCGAACAGTTTGTCCGGACACCGAGAGGGTCATACAGGCTTCACAACGCAATTTGCGGAATCGAAAAAGGAGCTACGAGGCGAAAGTTACACATACCTGAAGGGGACCTAAAAATCAGGGTCGCGTCGTGTCCGAGTCGTGTCGGACACTGTGTCCTGTGTCCGACACAGGAACAGAGATTTAGGGTTAGGGTTTCGATGGTTTTCCGGCGGCACACGGCGGAGGACGGCCGGAGGGACGTCGGCGAGGGCGGGGGGCTGTTCGCCGGAGCGAGGCGCGTCGTCCACGGGGCGGCGGTGGCGCTAGGCGGCCGGCAGCGGCGGCTGCGGCTGCTGCTGCTGCTGCTGGGTTGTTGTCGGCGTCGGGGACGGCGGAGCGGGGCGCCGGAGGGGAGAAGACGGGAGGAGGAGGCGCGGCGAGCTAAGGCGGAGCCGGTCGGCGGAGCTTTGGGAGGCGGCGGCGGCGTCTAGGGTTACGGCGAGGGAGTGGGGGAGACGGCCGGGGTCGGGGGGGTTTTATAAGGGGGCGAGGCGGTTGCAGGGGGCCGGCCAAGGCGGAGGGCGAGGCGACGTGGCGCGGAGCGCGGCGAGCGGGGCGCGGGACGTGCGGCGCTGCGCGCGGCGGCCGGCGGGGGAATCGGGCGTCGTGGCTGGGGGAGAGAACGTGCGGGTCGGGTCGGGCTAACGGGTCTGGGCAGACCCGCCCGACCCGCGAAGGAGACGGGCTGGGTTGGGGCTACGGGCCGGGCCGCGGCCCAACGGGCCGTGGGCCGGAAAAGAAGAAAAAAATAAAATAATAAATAATAAAAAATAAATAATAATAATAATAATAATAAATAGTTAATTAATTAATTAATTAGAAAATTGTTTTTAGGCATTTTAAAATAGTTCTAAGGCCCAGAAAAATCCAGAAAAATTACCCTAAGTCCAGTTTTCTATTTTACACCCAAAATGTTATTTTCATGATATTTTAATATTATTTATTGCCAACTAAAAATCATTTATTAATTAAAAGCCTTGATTTTAATTACTGAAAATTCACTGAAAATTCCAGAAAATTGGGAAAAATCCAAGATTTAATAATTTGAAAATTCAGGGGGTTTACAACCTACCCAACTTACAAAATTTCGTCCTCGAAATTTAAGAATAACAATGGGACGAAAAGAAAAGCCGGAAATTACAACATACCTCAGGGTTCAAAAAGATAGGGGTATCGCTCTCTAATCTCGTCTTCACGCTCCCAGGTGGATTCGCCGGGAGAATGATGCTTCCAAGCTACGCGAACCAGGGAGATAACCTGGTTCCGTAGGACTTTCTCCGAGCGATCCAGGATCTCCACGGGTTGCTCTTGGTATGTCAAACTTGGGCCTACTTCGAGCTCTGAGTGATCCAAAATGTGGCTGGGGTCTGACACATACTTCCTCAGTTGCGACACGTGGAAGACGTTATGGACTCCTTCCAGAGAGGGTGGCAATGCCAGACGGTATGCCACTTCTCCGATTTTCTCCTGAATGCCAAAAGGTCCAATGAATCTTGGGCTGAGTTTTCCACTCCTTCTGAACCTAATGGTGCCACGTGTCGGGGAAATCTTTAAGAATACCAGCTCTCCAACCTTAAAATAGAGTCAAAATGAAGCCTTAGTTCCATAATCAAAATGTTTAAATTGACTTGAATTTCATAAATTTAATTACCTCAAATTCCAAGGGCCTTCGGTGGCTATTTGCCCAATATCGTTGTCTGTCTTGAGCCACTCGAAGTCTGTCCCTTATTTGCTTTACCTTCTCAGCTGAATCGATCACCATCTCTGGTCCCAGTAGGGCTCTTTCTCCAACGTCGTCCCATGATAGCGGGGTACGACATCTTCGGCCATACAGGGCTTCAAATGGAGTCATCTCGATACTGGCTTGGTAGCTGTTATTATAAGAGAACTCCACCAGATGTAAATAGTCTTCCCAGGATCCTCCAAAATCCAGAACACATGTACGGAGCATATCTTCAAGGGTCTGGATTGTACGTTCCGATTGCCCATCGGTTTGGGGATGATAAGCTGTGCTGAATTTGAGTTGAGTCCCCAAGCTGGCTTGTAAGCTCTTCCAGAAGTGAGAGGTGAATCTTGAATCTCTGTCGGAGACAATACTTACTGGAACCCCATGCAACTTAACAATATGTCTGATATATAGATCTGCCAGCTTCTCTGTAGATAGCCCCACTTTGAAAGGTAGAAAATGTGCCGACTTGGTCAGTCTATCCACTATCACCCAGATTGCATCCTTACCACTAGGTGTTCTTGGAAGACCGGAAACAAAATCCATTGTGATATGTTCCCACTTCCACTCCGGAATGGGTAGTGGTTGAAGCAATCCTCCAGGTCGTTGTCTTTCAGCCTTAACCTGTTGGCATACTAAACAGCGGGATACGAACCTGGATACTTCTCTCTTCATGCCATGCCACCAAACATGCGTCCTCAGGTCCTTGTACATCTTGTTGGCTCCTGGATGTATAGAGTACTGCGATCTGTGCGCCTCTTGCATAATTTCTTCCCTTATGTCTCCTTGAGGTACACATAATCTATCGCCATGCCTTAGTGATCCATCTTCATGAATTCTGAATTCTTCTACTAATCCAGCTTGCACTTGACCTCGAAGGCTTCGCAGGCCTTCGTCTTGAAATTGAGTCTCCTTGATTTTGTCTATTAAGGTAGACTGAATCTGCAAGTTCATCATTTGGCCCTCTTTTCCTGGGATAATTACTTCAATACCCAGACTTTCCAAGTCCTCGAGCAAGTGTCGGTTCAAAGTCAAGTACATCGCCATAGGGTATCTGCTTAGGGCATCAGCAACTACATTGGCCTTCCCAGGATGATATTGAAGGGTGATATCAAAGTCTTTCATTAGTTCCAGCCACCTTCTTTGCCTCATGTTTAGCTCTTTCTGGGTGAAGATATATTTTAGACTTTTATGGTCTGTAAATATTTCCACCTTTTCTCCATAAAGATAATGTTTCCATAGTTTAAGAGCAAAAATGACAGCTGCCAATTCTAGATCATGAGTTGGATAGTTCTTTTCATGTGGTCGAAGCTGTCTAGAGGCATATGCTATTACTTTCTTATTCTGCTCCAATACACAACCTAGACCTTTTCCAGAAGCATCACTATAAATAGCGAAACCTCCGGTTCCAGAAGGTAAGGTCAGAATAAGGGCAGAAGTCAGCCTTTTCTTCAATTCCTCAAAAGCATGCTGACATTCATCAGTCCAGGTGAACTCTTCATCCTTCCTTGTTAACTTTGTCATGGGTTCAGCAATCCTAGCAAAGTCCTTCACAAACTTCCGATAGTAGCCAGCTAGTCCCAGGAAGCTTCTAATCTCTGCTACAGAGTCTGGAGTGGGCCAGGATTCTACTGCCACTATTTTCTTAGGATCTACTGCTATTCCATCTCCAGTCATAACATGTCCCAAGAATTCTACTTTGTCTAGGAAGAAAGCACATTTGGATAATTTTCTATAAAGTTTTTCCTTCCTCAAAGTCTCCAATGCTAACCTCAAATGTTCTTCATGTTCTTCGGGGGTCTTGGAGTAGATCAAAATATCATCAATGAAGACCACTACAAATTTGTCTAGGTATGGCTGGAAAACTCTGTTCATTAAGTTCATAAAAACTGCTGGAGCATTCATCAACCCGAACGGCATCACTAAGAATTCGTAATGTCCGTTCCGGGTATTGAAAGCAGTTTTAGGGATGTCTTCCTTTCTCACCCTTACTTGGTGGTAACCAGACCTCAAATCAATCTTTGAAAACACCCGAGCTCCACTCAACTGATCAAATAAGTCATCTATCCTGGGCAGGGGATACTTATTCTTAATTGTTAAGGCATTTAAGGCCCTATAGTCAATACACATTCTGGATGTTCCGTCCTTCTTGGGCACAAATAGTACTGGAGCTCCCCAAGGTGAGACACTAGACCTAATGAAACCTTTGTCTTCTAGCTCTTTGATTTGTTCATTTAGTTCTATTATCTCATTCTTATTGATTCTGTAGGGGTTCTGAGATACTGGTGCTGCTCCTGGCACTAAGTCAATGGAGAATTCAACTTCTCGGTCTGGGGGTAATCCTGGGAGATCCTCAGGGAAGACATCAAGGTATTCAGAGATGATAGGTGGCAATTCTTCTGTTACTAGGGCTCCACAAATTATGTTATTACCCATTTCTCTAGAACCTCTAGCAAATTCAAATTCTGGCTTGTCAGGGGGCCTGAAGATTACACTACCTCTGTGACAGTCTATGGTGGCATGATGTTGACTTAACCAATCCATACCCAGTATAATGTCAAAACTGGGCACTGGCATTACAAGTAGTCTAGCATACAGTACTCTTCCACATAATGTAATAGGATAATTGTTACAGGCATCACTAACCGGGATGACTCCTCCACCGGTAATGATCTTATAACAATTCCTAAGGGGTTTAGTGATTAAGTTATGCTTCATAAGGAAATCTACTGACATGAATGAATGAGAAGCTCCAGAGTCAAATAAAGTAATCGCTGGTATTGAATTTATAAGCACGGAACCTGTGATCACGTCTGCTATGGTCTCAGCTTCTTCCAGAGTCATTGCATAAGCACGGCCTTGCTGCGGTGCACCCCTCTGTTGCTGCTGGTGCTGAGCAAAGCGTTGTTGCTGTGTTGGAAGCGGGGGTCCCCTCTGTTGTGCTGCTGGGGGCCTGGCCTGGACTGGAGCCTTTGGTGCAGCGGGGCGTCCTGGAGCAGCAGGACAGTCCCTCAATTGATGTGCTGGGGAGCCACAATAGAGACAGGCACCTAGCCTCTTTCTACAGTCTTGCCAAGTGTGGCCTGGTTTTTGGCAATAGTTGCAAGGGGGAGCTCGCTGGTTCTGACCTTGAGCCTGGGGTGCTGGAGCTCGAGGGAGAGGACGCTGAGTTTGCTGCGGGGCCCTCTGCTGTTGTTGTTGTTGAAAAGGGCGTTTGTTGGGTCCCGCATTCCCCGTATCTCTTTCTCGTTTCAGTTTGTGCCCCATATCTCTCTCGACGCCTTGAGCCACGCTCAAGATCTCCTCATAGGTGCGAGCTCGGCTGGTGGTGACAGCAAGGCGGATATCCGGAGATAGCCCCTTCTTGAATCTACGGGCTCTGTCCTCCGGGGTACGAACCATGTACTCCGCAAAGTGGCTTAACCTGCTAAATTCAGCAGTATATTCATCAACAGTCATGTTACCTTGTTCCAGTCTCTCGAATTGGCTTTCGAGAGCTTCCCGAGCCACTTCAGGGTAGAATTTCTCCTTGAATAGCCTCTTGAAGTCTTCCCAGGTGATGTCGGGAGCAGATAGTTGGGGTTCGTCTCTGAACCAGGTTCGAGCAATGTCGAACAGTTGCAGGCTTGCGGACTCCACTTTGAGGTCATCAGGGACCCGGGCAGTCTTCAGGAGTCTCTCGACATTCTCTATCCACTCATCGGCATAGAGAATGCCCTCAGTTCCATAGAATTCCAGAGGCCTAAGGTTCTTGAAGTCTTTGGCACTTCCTGGCCTCTTGAGTGGCGACTCCTGGGACTTAATAGCTTCTGAGAGGCTGGTCCGCAGGAGTGCAGTCTGTTCTTTCTGGGATTCCACCAATCCCTGGAACACTCCAAGTAGTTGTGCCCCATCAAGAGTAACTGCCGGAACAGATGGAGGCGGCGGGAGTGCAAGAGTCTCGGGCACATTCTGTTCAGCTGGTTCTGATATGCCTCCTACTGTGTTCCTGGTCTGGACCATTCTGAAAGATTAAGGGATAGGAAGATCAGAATAGAATACTTGGAAATCAAAGGCGATAGGAAAATTGAGCAGCAAAGATATCAAGAATTTGAAATAAGGACGCTATACTGTGAATGAGCTTTTCCTAGAATCCTAAATTTTATTCCATACCCTGTCCTAGGATATTACCCTATTTTAGGATAGGACCTGCATGGGCTACCATAAAAACGTGTCACGACCCGCACCCGGAAGTTCGGGCACGAGTACGTGGGTACGTCCAGCCTACGCCGCAGAGTCGGCGGTAGTACGCTGTCTAGGTCAATCCATCTAAACTAGTCTAACTCATTCACAATTAACATAGGCAAGATAATAATGGGAATAGAAACTTAAAATTTGCAACTGAAATAAATGTGACAACAATTCAAATGTTTAATACAGAAATTCAATATTGAAATCGGGGACAAACCCGATAAATAAGATAAGAAATAGAAATGAAAGATAGCTACTACTAGCTACTCTGCAGCAGGGGTCTCCTGGGTGGGTTCTGGCTCCTCATAGGTATCATCTGTACCCTCGTAAGGACCATAATAAGTAGGGGCAAGTTCCTCATCATCGCCTAAATCAACAGATCCAGTCAGGAAAGGAGCAAAGTACACAGTGCACAACAATGTTAAACTAAATGTTTATGACAATTAAACATTGAATATCATGTTAAGGAAATTGCATAAAGGAAATTTAATATCTCAGAGTCAAAACTATAAACAGGAATATGAGAAAACAGAAGTAAACGAGCAGGAAAAGAAACTACACAGTCAGCAAGAATATAACATGACCAGAAGTTATCTGTATAAAATTTGTGTTTGTTTTTAGAATACTTAGTTGGCATGTAGGAGTTTATAAGGCTAATCCGGCCGTCATAAACGGCTATTATTCACGAATAATCGAGATCCGGCTGATGGACAGTCGTGTACCAACAGCTATTATTTACGACAAGGGGAAGGGTAAACTACATGCCTTTCAGTATTCTCCCACCCGACATGATAACAAGACATGAATTCCAATATTCAAGACATGAAAATCCAGCATTTCTAACACTAGGTGTAGTCATCAAGGGTACTAGTAAAACAGGAAATTAATTATCATAATATATAGATTTAACTTGAAGTGCAGGTACTTGCCTGTTGTTTGGATCTGATTAATTTGGTTCTAGGAGGAGTTTCCAGAGATGAGTCCAAAAGCTGAAATAGACATTACCATCACGCTCAGAAGATATCAAATAGATGGAAACGCCTGTCCTTGGGTCCAATTTGGAGACAAGGGCAAAAACGGTAATTTTGGGTCAAAACGGGGTCCGCCGGTGGGCCCGCTTTGCACCGAAAAACGTGTCCGGGTCAATGGTCTCCAAATTCACCAAACTTAGTGTCAACAGGTCAGGAACGCTGAAACGAACCCAACGGAACTTTCAGATTTGAATTCCGATGAGCCGATCACGAAATCGCCCGTCGAGCGGGGCCTGTGGGGCCCACGACACGCGATTTCGTCAACGTTCTCAGAATCGAACCAAACTTGACCCACAGGACCAGCGTATCGCTACGAGTCCGATGGCGCAAGTTTTGTCTCGATCCGACGAGCGTACAAAAAGTTAGGGTGAATTACAGAAATTACGGATACGGGGCGATGTCCGCGGATACGCGTTGATTTCGGTGTGCACGCACACCCGAATCAGCTTCCGTGAAAACTCACACGTCCGTATCGACGCTACGCACGTATCTGTGAAGACCGTACGCGACCAAGTCGTCCCGTTTGGCGGGGCGTACTCAGTTCCGGGGTGAAACAGGGTCTGGTTTTTCCTGTTTTTGGGTCACGGTGTGCGATCACCACAGGACGCGGCGCCCCGAACAGTTTGTCCGGACACCGAGAGGGTCATACAGGCTTCACAACGCAATTTAAGGAATCGAAAAAGGAGCTACGAGGCGAAAGTTACACATACCTGAAGGGGACTTGAAAATCAGTGTCGCGTCGTGTCCGAGTCGTGTCGGACACTGTGTCCTGTGTCCGACACAGGAACAGAGATTTAGGGTTAGGGTTTCGATGGTTTTCTGGCGGCACACGGCGGAGGGCGGCCGGAGGGACGTCGGCGAGGGCGGGGGGCTGTTCGCCGGAGCGAGGCGCGTCGTCCACGGGGCGGCGGTGGCGCTAGGCGGCCGGCAGCGGCGGCTGCGGCTGCTGCTGCTGCTGCTGGGTTGCTGTCGGCGTCGGGGACGGCGGAGCGGGGCGCCGGAGGGGAGAAGACGGGAGGAGGAGGCGCGGCGAGCTAAGGCGGAGCCGGTCGGTGGAGCTTTGGGAGGCGGCGGCGGCGTCTAGGGTTACGGCGAGGGAGTAGGGGAGACGGCCGGGGTCGGGGGGGTTTTATAAGGGGGCGAGGCGGTTGCAGGGGGCCGGCCAAGGCGGAGGGCGAGGCGACGTGGCGCGGAGCGCGGCGAGCGGGGCGCGGGACGCGCGGCGCTGCGCGCGGCGGCCGGCGGGGGAATCGGGCGTCGTGGCTGGGGGAGAGAACGTGCGGGTCGGGTCGGGCTAACGGGTCTGGGCAGACCCGCCCGACCCGCGAAGGAGACGGGCTGGGTTGGGGCTACGGGCCGGGCCGCGGCCCAACGGGCCGTGGGCCGGAAAAGAAGAAAAAAATAAAATAATAAATAATAAAAAATAATTAATAAATAATAATAATAATAATAAATGGTTAATTAATTAATTAATTAATTAGAAAATTGTTTTTAGGCATTTTAAAATAGTTCTGAGGCCCAGAAAAATCCAGAAAAATTACCCTAAGTCCAGTTTTCTATTTTACACCCAAAATGTTATTTTTATGATATTTTAATATTATTTATTGCAAACTAAAAATCATTTATTAATTAAAAGCCTTGATTTTAATTACAGAAAATTTACAGAAAATTCCAGAAAATCGGGAAAAATCCAAGATTTAATAATTTGAAAATTCAGGGGGTTTACAAGTGACCCCTCATGTCTTATAGCTTTACCATATATATAGAGTATCGGTGTGCTCTAAGTATACATAGCGGCCTTTATCAACCTCGCTCTCCAGTATTTTGGTTATGGGGCATGACATAGTTTTAGTGTTGGCCCATGCAGGTCTGTTCGAGCAGATTTGATCTGGTTTTACAGATATGTGGGGGTTGTTGTTGTTGCTAAATGTCTCAATCCTAAACTGTTCCCTTTGATCCCTAGTCATTTTTCTTCATCCCTAATTATTGATCCGATACCTGCTTATTCGTTGATCTATCATGTTCTTCGATTGACTCTTGTGTCCTTAACTTTCAAGGATATTATTCCTGTTACTATCTGTAACACCCCGTTCCGCTCAAGCGGACTGCCGACTCAATCGGCAATAGTGCAACTGTCCCGACCCACTTTGCCTCAATCAAGAAGCAAAGGATATCCAGACTTGTCCCTACAGGAATCCGGCTTGGACTTTCAGAGGCTCGCTCAGACGTATCGCTCTACCGAGGCGAATCATCGCTAAGGTGGGTGGCTACGGTGAACTTGTCTTTGCTTAGCCAGCACACATAAAATCTGGAATATTTATGCTAGTCGCTAGGTGAATCACCCCCTGCATGCTAATAAATCCAACGCACCTAGCTAAGGGAATAATCCCAACTCATATTGCTTGCTAGAACATGGAAATGAAATACTGTTATACTCAGACCCTCGCATGCTAAGTCCCTTAACGGTTTCATCTCTCGGACTACCTTCGGGCCCGAGCAACGTGCCTGCTTATGTTCCTTAGAAACGCATGCTTGTCTGCTTGAATGTTACCGTGTTTTCATCCAAACCCCGGGGAGACTACTACGTAGTCGTTCCGTGCCTGAACGAACCTGCAAGTATTCGGGACCGCTAGGTCACCAAGGCAACCTCCGCCCCAGGAGAATTGCATCAAGGCAAAAGATAGTTACTGAACAACGAAACAGGCAATGCATCTTGTCTTGTACTATTGTTGCCTCAACAGCTTGCCTCTTGTCTTGTACTCTTGTCTTGTACTCTTGTTGCCCCAACCAAGGCCCCGTTCGATCATGGACAACCAGTGCACAGGGTAACGGTCTCGCGGGCGATGCTGGGGCACTGGCATCGACCCGGTCCGGGCAAGACATATTGTTCTTAGTCTCTTGTTCGGCGGAATGGCTTGCAGCGCCTCTTGTACTTGTTGCAAAGCATTCTCGTCAAAGACTAAATAGTCTCTTGTTCGGCGGAATGGCTTGCAGCGCCCCTTGTTCTTTGTTGCAACCCATCTCGTCAAAGACTATACCGTCCATTATGGCATACGCCAGTGATCGCCTTGTAATGAACTTGTTGCATGCTTGCTTGTAAACGAAAGATAAATAATTCATCCTCGCTTAGCGGCTATCCGCGTGCGAGGCACTGTATCGCATTAAGAGCAACTAAACACCTGAACGATCTTGAAATAAGTACTCGTGTTTGCATATGCTATGCCTCCTGAATGTTTATACATGCCCCTGCTTAAATTAACAATGTTTGCCTTGGACAGGGAAGGATAAATGGTAAGTTGGTAAGTCTCGCCGTGTTTCCTCAAACATCGCACGGCGCACTGCCCGACACGTTAGGCTATTCAACGTTTGCATGAAACTGATCCTAAGGCAACTAGAAAGACAACTTAATAGTTGTGCACGGAACCTGTATTACGTGTTTGGATTTGTCGAGCGGGCGAGTAGCTTCCCCACCAGTGCATTCAATGTACTGATAATCCACCAGTTTGATATGCAGGGTGCGGGAGAACCTCGTGCGGTGCGGACGCCTCCTTCGTGCGTGCTAAGGCCAGGAGTTCCCTCTGAAGCCTTGCAACGGTGCGTCCGGGACTGAAGCGCATATACAAGACATAAGTTATGAACATCGCCTGACCATCGCCTGTACAATCATTCCAAATTGTAGCCACTTGGCACGCTTTTACTGTTTTAGAGAGAGAGGCTTGAGCGACTTGTAATCTCGGCTATACGCCGCCTGTAACACTTGTTCATATCAATAAAGAGATTACTTTACTTGTTTCTATGCTTCCGCTATATTTGTCGACTCAATGAACCTGTTACCGATCGCCTATGCGTTCATGACTCCGCTGCACTCGGACAATCTGTGCGACTCTGTGGCTTAGAACTCTAACCGCCAGCCAATGAACCATGGCCTTGCACGGACGTGGATCACGCTCGTGCGGCATCACGCCCGGATGGGTTAAGCGATCGTTCCGCGAGAGCGCTGGCGAGGGTGATTCCCGCCTAGCGGGAACGGCCGATTTGCCTGCGGGAGATCGGGGCGTGACAGGTTGGTATCAGAGCCTGGCTTCTACGCCTTTGGACTTCGATTCGATATCTCTGTTTTGAAAGCTCGTTCGTGGGGTTATGTGCATGCTCTCTCTCAATGCCTCGATAGGATGTTCCAATAATAAGTCTAAATACTTTCAAAATACGTTTTGAATGATATGCTTGCTTGTCTGGTTGTATGCTGTGAGTGGCCTTTGTGCCAACCTGTGCGAACCCTTGAGAGTATCGCTAGTAGCTTGTCCGATTTTCACTAACCCTAAGTTTGGTTGAATACATCTATTCGAGGGACGCCTTGAACTAGTGCACCATCCAAGACTTAAAAAAAGGTGAAACTCGAGTGCTAAGACTTCGCTATCACTGAGCTGGTTGACGTGTTCATACTAGAAATGCATGTCGAAGGTGCGCACGATCCAGTCTAAGCTGTATGCTGATTTCGAAGCTTGTGCAAGTGAAGATCCAAATGAATAAGTGCAACGACTTGTCTAGGATTGCCTCAACCCTAGATTACTACTTGTCCTTAGTAAGTCCCGAGGACGAGACTTTTTCTAAGTTGGGTAGGATGTAACACCCCGTTCCGCTCAAGCGGACTGCCGACTCAATCGGCAATAGTGCAACTGTCCCGACCCACTTTGCCTCAATCAAGAAGCAAAGGATATCCAGACTTGTCCCTACAGGAATCCGGCTTGGACTTTCAGAGGCTCGCTCAGACGTATCGCTCTACCGAGGCGAATCATCGCTAAGGTGGGTGGCTACGGTGAACTTGTCTTTGCTTAGCCAGCACACATAAAATCTGGAATATTTATGCTAGTCGCTAGGTGAATCACCCCCTGCATGCTAATAAATCCAATGCACCTAGCTAAGGGAATAATCCCAACTCATATTGCTTTCTAGAACATGGAAATGAAATACTGCTTATACTCAGACCCTCGCATGCTAAGTCCCTTAACGGTTTCATCTCTCGGACTACCTTCGGGCCCGAGCAACATGCCTGCTTATGTTCCTTAGAAACGCATGCTTGTCTGCTTGAATGTTACCGTGTTTTCATCCAAACTCCGGGGAGACTACTACGTAGTCGTTCCGTGCCTGAACGAACCTGCAAGTATTCGGGACCGCTAGGTCACCAAGGCAATCTCTGCCCCAGGAGAATTGCATCAAGGCAAAAGATAGTTACTGAATAACGAAACAGGCAATGCATCTTGTCTTGTACTATTGTTGCCTCAACAGCTTGCCTCTTGTCTTGTACTCTTGTCTTGTACTCTTGTTGCCCCAACCAAGGCCCCGTTCGATCATGGACAACCAGTGCACAGGGTAACGGTCTCGCGGGCGATGCTGGGGCACTGGCATCGACCCGGTCCGGGCAAAACATATTGTTCTTAGTCTCTTGTTCGGCGGAATGGCTTGCAGCGCCTCTTGTACTTGTTGCAAAGCATTCTCGTCAAAGACTAAATAGTCTCTTGTTCGGCGGAATGGCTTACAGCGCCCCTTGTTCTTTGTTGCAACCCATCTCGTCAAAGACTATACCGTCCATTATGGCATACGCCAGTGATCCCCTT
This sequence comes from Iris macrosiphon, assembly GCA_036927795.1. Classification (NCBI taxonomy): domain Eukaryota; kingdom Viridiplantae; phylum Streptophyta; class Magnoliopsida; order Asparagales; family Iridaceae; genus Iris; species Iris macrosiphon. The sequence continues at coordinate 177,220,555 of JAYESA010000007.1, read as the reverse complement.
GTAATGAACTTGTTGCATGCTTGCTTGTAAACGAAAGATAAATAATTCATCCTCGCTTAGCGGCTATCCGCGTGCGAGGCACTGTATCGCATTAAGAGCAACTAAACACCTGAACGATCTTGAAATAAGTACTCGTGTTTGCATATGCTATGCCTCCTGAATGTTTATACATGCCCCTGCTTAAATTAACAATGTTTGCCTTGGACAGGGAAGGATAAATGGTAAGTTGGTAAGTCTTGCCGTGTTTCCTCAAACATCGCACGGCGCACTGCCCGACACGTTAGGCTATTCAACGTTTACATGAAACTGATCCTAAGGCAACTAGAAAGACAACTTAATAGTTGTGCACGAAACCTGTATTACGTGTTTGGATTTGTCGAGCGGGCGAGTAGCTTCCCCACCAGTGCATTCAATGTACTGATAATCCACCAGTTTGATATGCAGGGTACGGGAGAACCTCGTGCGGTACGGACGCCTCTCGTGCGTGCTAAGGCCAGGAGTTCCCTCTGAAGCCTTGCAACGGTGCATCCGGGACTGAAGCGCATATACAAGACATAAGTTGTGAACATCGCCTGACCATCGCCTGTACAATCATTCCAAATTGTAGCCACTTGGCACGCTTTTACTGTTTCAGAGAGAGAGGCTTGAGCGACTTGTAATCTCGGCTATACGCCGCCTGTAACACTTGTTCATATCAATAAAGAGATTACTTTACTTGTTTCTATGCTTCCGCTATATTTGTCGACTCAGTGAACCTGTTACCGATCGCCTATGCGTTCATGACTCCGCTGCACTCGGACAATCTGTGCGACTCTGTGACTTAGAACTCTAACCGCCAGCCAATGAACCATGGCCTTGCACGGACGTGGATCACGCTCGTGCGGCATCACGCCCGGATGGGTTAAGCGATCGTTCCGTGGGAGCGCTAGCGAGGGTGATTCCCGCCTAGCGGGAACGGCCGATTTGCCTGCGGGAGATCGGGGCGTGACACTATCAGCCAAATGGATCGAGTGCAGCTCGAGGAGGGTCATCATTCGGGAGCCCATCATATTTCTAGAGATCGGCCTTAGCATTCAGGGGCAGAGTCTAGAGTAGATCCCGAGGAAGATCGGCCGGCAGTACAGGACCAGCAGGGAGCACATGTGCACCAAGTTCAGCTCGAGCAGCCAGAGGGTATTGCCCGAGCTCTGATGGATGTCCTTCGAGGTTTCATGATAATCCAACAACACCAGAGTGATGTACACACTTAGTCGGTCCAGACAGCGTTGGAGTGAGGTGGTTCTCAGATCCCTAATTCTACGACCAGCTTCAGGCGTCTCAGTCCTCCATACTTTTATGGCATAGAGGATACGATTTTGTTCGATGCTTGGCTGCAAGACACTGAGGCCATCTAAGAGACAGCAGGGACTCCGGCTAGAGAGTGTGTTGCAGTAGTGAGGCTACAGTTGTTGGACTTAGCTCATGATTGGTGGACAGCGCATGAGGTTTCCCTCACAACACCGATTCTATGGGCAATTTTTACTGAAAGGTTCCAGGCAAGAAATTTTTATGCGGTGGTGTGTTACAAGCTTCAGAAGAGGTTTCACAAACTCAGGCAGAAGGGCATGACCATTGATGGTTATACGGCATATTTTGTGAGACTTAGTCGGTTTGCTGGTACTTTGGTAATGATCGAGTTGGTGAGGGCGAGGAGGCTCCAGCTAGGACTCTATTTAGGATTATCTTAGCAGTGGAGCAGCATGAGTTTCAGACCTTTGACGCTATGAGAAGGGCAGCTAGGAGGTATGAGTACACATCGCAGAGGATTACAGATCAAGTTGGGAACCAGAAGAGGCCGAACGATTCAGGAGGATCGACATCCCAGTCATCAGCACCAGCTCCAATAATCCGAGCCCTGACGATTAGATCCTTGAGGAGGACAGCATCATCTCAGCAGTCTTCTTAGACGTTTCTTCAGCAGAGGCAGTCATCTTCTTCTTCTTTCCGTAGTTGTTTTCATTACAAAAAACCTGGGCATTTAGTATCAGAGTAGCGTAGGGAACAGGGATTGTGCTTAGTATATGGGGCATTAGACCAAATGGTCAGAGCATGTCTTAGGAGGAACCATACTGGATCATCATCAATCCAGTCAGCAGTTCGGCCAGCAGCACCGTAGAATAGGAGCACCAGTGTAGCAGCAGATTCAGAGGCCTTTACCTCCACAGGTTTAGGCATTCCAGCAGAGGCCACAGTAGTATATGCAGGCACAGGCACAGGCGAGACCTAGAGGTTAGTTGTAGAGGGGACCAGCTTCCAGAGGGTAGGGTCGAGCCTTCTTGCTATCGATGGAGGATGCTTTGGCAGTAGGAGAGGTGGTAACAGGTACCATTCTCATCCACTTTCATTCAGCTTCAACTTTATTTGATATTGGTGCATCGTATTTATTTATATTTGCACGCTTTGTAATACGAGTTGGATTAGAGTTTGAGTCCTTACCTGTAAGGTTGAATATACTTACTGTTAATGGTCTCGTAGGAGTAGATAAAGTATACCCCTCGTGTAGAGTTATAGTTTACGGAAGAAAGTTTCTCGCGAGGCTGATAGAGTTTTCTTGGGATGGATTGGTTGAGTGCGAGACACGCGACGATAGATTGCCATAGTAGCAAGGTTATCTTTTGTGTACCTGGTGGGGAGGAGTTCTCATTCTTGAGAGGTGCAATAGAGTCACCGGAGGTTACATTAAGATGGTAGAGGCCGAGGAGGCATAGTTTCCTATAGTAGTTTTTAAGTTTTCTGACATATTTTTCGATTAGCTACTAGGTGTACCACTAGTTAGAGATGTAGAGTTCTATATTAATTTGATCACGGGAGCAGAGCCAGTATCAGAGAGAGTTTATAGGATGTTACCATCTGAGTTGGAGATCTTGTATCGGATGATTGAGGATTTGAGAGCCAAGGGATTCATTAGACCTAGTGCGTCGCCTTAGGGAGCCCCATTACTTCTTGTTAAAAAGAAGGATGGTTCATCGCGTTTAGTTATTGATTATATAACACTAAATGCGGTAACCATTAAGAACAAGTATCCCTTGCCCAGGATAGATGACTTGTTTGATCAGCTCAGTAGGACTGCTATATTTTCTAAGATCGATTTGCGGTCTGGGTATCATCATATCAGAGTCAGAGAGGATATACCCAAGACGGCATTCAAATCTAGATATAGTCATTGGGAGTTCCTAGTTATGCCATTTGGAGCGACCAATGCACCAGCTATTTTTATGTCTCTTATGAATACCATCTCCATGCCTTACCTAGACCAGTTTGTAATAGAGTTTATTGGTGATATCTTGGTCTATAGTTGGAGTGAGGAAGAGCATGAACAGCATCTTCATGTAGTTCTTCAGATTCTTCGAGAGCATCAGCTGTACGCGAAGTTCAGCAAGTGTGACTTCTACTTGATCGTATCTCATTCTTGGGACATATCATTTCTGGTGGAGGAGTCGAGGTAGATACCAAGAAGGTAGAGGCTATTGAGAGTTGGTCAATACCCCGTACAGCTTTATATATGTGCAGTTTCCTGGGTCTAGTAGACTACTACAGACGGTTTATGGCAAACTTTGCTAAAATCTCTGCACCCTTGACACGGTTGATGTATAAGGATGTACGCTTTGAGTTGTCAGATGCTTGTCAGATTTCTTTCGAGAAGCTCAAGCGAAGTTTAATTTTGGCTCATATTCTGACACTTCCAGTGGGACCAGGTGGGTTTTCAGTGTATTATGATTCTTCAAGAGTGTGACTAGGGTGTATCCTTATATAGCATGGCAAAGTGATAGCTTATGCGTCTCGACAGCTTCGAAAACATGAGAAGAGTTATCTGACGCATGATCTTGAGTTGGCAGCAGTAGTATTTGCACTTAAGCTCTGGAGGAATTACCTATATAGTGATCTAGTAGATATCTTTATAGACTACAAGAGCTTGAGATATGTATTCACACAGAAGAAACTCAACATGCATCAGAGGAGGTGGCTCGAGTTATCATCGGACTATGATCTTGACCTTCAGTATCATCCAAGGAAGGCCAATATCATAGCAGATGCCTTGAGTAGGAGAGAAGGAGCTTATTTCTTGATAGAACAGCGCCATATTTTTGAGGATCTGCAGGAGATAGGTATCGAGGTAGTATTACCAGGTAATATCGGTTTGATGGTGAATCTGCAGGTCCAGTCTTCTATAGTTGAGAGGATCATAGCAGAGAAGACTGGTGATGTCAGGCTTCAGCAGCTCAGAGAAGAGTGTGAGTCAGGACGTAGACCAGAGTTGAGCATTCATGAGGATGGAACTCTCAGGTTTGGGAGTTGACTTTGTGTGCCAAGAGAAGATATCCGGATGGAGATTATGTCAGAGGTCCACAGTTCTCAGTACCCAGTGCATCCAGGAGGAACGAAAATGTATCAGGATATTGGTCAGCACTTCTGGTGGAATAGTATAAAGAGGGAGATAGCTCAGTTCTTTTCTCGGTATTTAGTCTGTCAGCAGGTCAAGGCTAAGCATCAAAGACCGGTCAGCCTTTACCAATTCCGGAGTGGAAGTGGGACCATATTACTATGGACTTTGTGACTGGTCTTCCTAGATCCTCGTCTTAAAGAGATGCTATATAGGTTATAGTGGATCGACTCACGAAGGTTGTTTACTTTCTTCCTTTCACAGTGGGCCAGTCTACAGAGCAGTTAGTTGATATGTACATGAGGTAGATAGTTAGATTGCATAGAGTACTAGTTAGTATAGTTTCTGATAGAGATTCTTGGTTCACATCTTATTTTTGGCAGAGCTTACAGCAGAGTCTGGGTACTAGGTTGAAGTTCAGTTCAGCCTATCATCTGCAGACAGACGGACAGTTAGAGCATACTATTCAAACTTTGGTGGATATGCTCCGAGTTTCTACACTTGAATTCGGTGGATCTTGGGAGGATCACTCGCACTTAGTAGAGTTATCCTATAATAACAGCTTCCAGGCGAGCATTCAGATGGCACCCTTCGAGGCTTTATATAGAAGAAGATGCAGATTACCATTAGCTTAGGATGACATTGGCGAGAGACAGATGCTTTGTCCAGAGATAATTTCTCAGTCGGTTGGAGTGGTTAGGAAGATCAAAGAGCATATCAGAGTGGCTCAGGATCGCCAGCGTCATTGGACAGATCAGTACCGTCGTCATCTTGAGTTCTCTGTTGGGGACCATGTATTTATGAGAATTTTTCCTACACATGGAGTTATCAGATTTGGAGTACAGAGGAAGCTTAGTCCCAGGTATATAGGTCTGTTCGATATTCTCGAGCGAGTTGGAGATGTATTGTATCATCTAGATCTTCCACCATCGCTCCATGAGGTACATGGCATCTTTTAGGTATCTCAGTTGCACTGGTATATTCTAGACCAGAGCCATATATTGGATCATTCTAAGTTAGTCGTTGGTACCGACCTATCATATGAGGAGAGACCTGTGTCTATTTTGGACCAGAGGGAGAAGGTTATCAAGAGCCGGACTATAAGGTTAGTTCATATTTCTTGGGGGCATCACTTACTGGGTGAGTTGACGTAGGAGCGCGAGGATGATATGCGTACTCGCTATCCATTTCTCTTCGACTTGGGAGGTATACTTATTCGTATACCCGTGTCCTATCTTAGCTTGTGCTGTGATTAATTTTTTGCTTATCTATTATGCCTGTTATTGTTTTCTTTTCGGACTTTTTATTGTTGCCCAGGAAATTTAATGCTCACATGAGTTTCCTGCTTGTTTTCAGTTTCGTGCATGCTTTCTTGGATTTTCTTGTTAGTTGATTTTGGATCCTTATGGAAATTTCAAGGACGGAATTTTTTTAATGAGAGGAGAGTTGTTAGACTCATCTCACAGTATTCGTATTTTATGCAGATATGTATTTTTTCAATTTATTGTATTATATTGGATCTCGAGGAAGCTTAGAAATTCTCGAAGTTAAAACTTTACTACCTAACTGGTATACCGACGGTATACTGTCCTGTAGATATTTATTTCATTTTTTAAGATATTTTTGAGATATTTCTCTATGAATATTACTAGAGATATTTTATTTCTTTCTTTCTCTTTCTTTTTCTCTTTCTCTCTCTTCTCTTCTTCATCTTCTCTCGAGCTTGAAGCTTGGTCTTAAAACCTCAAGTATGGTTTCTGAACCCCTTCGTGGTGGTGGATTAGAAGGTTTAGGTTGGGAGATCGCTTTAAGCAAGTACACATTGCCGATTTTGTGAACTTCTTTTACTTTCTGTCATTTTATTTTCCTGAAGCTTTGGTTATTGCTTTTTAGCTTAAACTTGCTTTACTATATTGTTCATCTCGTGTTTTCTAGACTTTTGATTATCTCTCTTTTGATTTTTGGTAGAATCTTGTTCCGTCCCTTTTGGATAACTTGGTAATGGAAACGGTACGAGAGTTGTGACCGTGAGATTTAGTCCATATTATGATATGAGACTTACCCTATACTTGACTCCCTGTTAGACTTAGTTCTGATAATTTTTGGAATTTAATTTAGATTCCAAAAATCAGACTTGGCTTGACTTTAACCATGTTTATCTTTTAAAATCGGTATACCGATGGTATACTACAGTATACCGACGGTATACCAATTTTGACTGACTTGATTTTTAGATATTTTCCTGTGAACCCAATCGGCATACCAACAGTGTACTACAGATGGTATATCGATCCTGCCGACATTTGTTGACCGACTTCAGGATATTTGTCTTGGCCGGCATACCAATAGCGTACTGGGCTGTGTCAACGGTATACCGATTTGTGGAACCTTATTTTCTAGTAACTTTCTTACCTACTTGGAACGGTATATCGACGGTATACTACAGTATACCAATGGTATACCGATTTATTAAAATCTAAAATATGTTGTGTTTTCCTATCTCTGGATCGCTATACCGACAGTGTACTGGATTGTACCGACGGTATACAGATCGTGCTCTTTCCTTAGAAATTATTGGTTTTTTGTGTTTTTGTTTTGATACTTCTGGCTTTTGCTTGGACACGCGATGACTTGACCTGATTTGGTCATGAACTTAGTTTCAGATGACTTAACTTGACTTGGATTTACTCGATTTTACTCTACTTTGCCCGGCTATACGTGATGACATGATTGACTGGACTTGACATGGCATAACTTTACATGCCTTCATCGGACATGGCTTGACATGGTTTCACTTGGCTTCATCTAGATTGACATGGCTTCACATGGTTGTATATAATTTTACTTTGCTTTACATGTATTGACATGGCTCTATTTCGCTTTACTTGTCTTCACTTGGTTTCACGTGGCCTGGTTATTGTCATGGCTTACATGAGTCCGTTTGTGCAATATATATTAAACTTGTGTATATTACTATTAGAACTTGTTTTGTTGCATCATGTCTAGGATGGATTATGTGAAATGTCACACCCAGATTCATACAAGAAACTGCTAGGGGTTAAGAACTAGAGATTCACTTAGTACATGGCTTAAAATTTTCCTAGATTGTATGCAGTTTTGGTTATTCATACAGTTATCTTGAGAAGTATCCAGTGGTTTATATTGTGAAGTATATTGAGGAATATCTGGTGCTGGTTTGTGTGAATGGATATCTTGGAAGGACTGCAGGGACATGCGATCAGAAGAAACTCTAGCATAGCGTTGCATTATAATTGTTTGTAATTAGGATTGTGATAACCCTAGTTAGTTAAAGTATCAAGACGTATTTATATGATTTGTTGTGATTTATGGATGATGGTTAGTCTAAACTTTATATGATCATACTTTTATTTTCTGACACTTGTTACTCTATTGATCATCAGTTCAGGATATGTCTCATTGTAGGTTTACAGTATTTCCTTTATTAACCTGAGATCATTTATATTCAATATTTACTTTCAGTATTTGTATTGCTTGTGTTGTTGGTTTAAGTTTCTAGATTGGCTTCCTTTGTGGTACTTGCTATTTGGGGGTCTGATCCCACTAGTTTTGCATGGCCAAATCCAGTAGCAGCTCCGGAGGATCTTCCATACTTTCCTGAGGATGATGGTCACCAGGAGCACCAGACCGTATGATTGGATTTTCTTAGTTTTCCACTCTGATATACATTCTATTTTATTAGCATTTAGCCACCGAGTACATGTTTAGCTCGTGATCAGTTAGCCTACGGGTAATAACATGATTAACATATCTTGGGGTTGACCATGTATGACTTAGATTCTGGCTAGTTTATTCATTTTTTGTTCACTAGCTTCATGATCATCTGTATATTATAGTTTGGGATGCTTTACTATTATATTTCAACTGATCTTACATCTTGTTATTATTTATGTTGTTCTTGAGATTGAGATACTAGGGTTTGTTGGACCTTATCTTGATTGTTGGTTTGTAGTAGTGATCCCTCATGTCTTACAGCTTTACGTATATACGTAGTACCGGTGTGCTCTAAGTATATGTAGCTGACCTTGTCATCTCCATTCTTAAGTATTATGGTTCTGGGGTGTGACACGTCACAACCTCCTTCCCTTGGAGGGTATACTGGCGGGTCCAAGGATGTCATCCACAGAGCTATGGACGAGCAGCTTCAGAGTATCGTTGTCGACTTATTGGTCCCTACTATCGGAGACCGCCACCTCCTCCCTCTTGTCATTTAAAATATTATGGTAGGCATCTCGAGCCTTGGGATGCCAAGAACGATGATTCCTATTCGGCCTCGGTATGGGTGAAGGACTTGAACGTCCTTCTGAAA